>WYDI02026181.1:19326-67395 GCA_009867235.2 Psittacus erithacus
GGACACCTGACCCAAACTAACCAAAGAGGTATTCCATACCACAGCATGTCATGCCCAGGATGTAAACTGGGGGCAGTTACCTGGAAGGGTTAGATCACTGTTCAGTTGAGCTGGGTATCAGTCGGTGGGTGGTGAGCGGCTATATTCTCTTCCCTTGTTATTTCCCTTATCATTGTTATTACTGTTGGCAGTGGCAATGGTTTGTGTTATACCTTAGTTACTGGACTGTTCTTATCTCAACCCATGGGAGTTAAATTCTTTCGATTCTCCTCCCCATCTCTCAGGGGTGGGAAAGGAGGAAAGGGGGGGAAGTGAGCGAGGGCTGCATGGCTGATTTGCTGACTGGGTTTAAACCACGACAGCCATGCTCAGAGGCACTTGGCAGCAGCCTTCCAAGACCATGGCTTGCAGCAGGTCCCTCGGCGCTGGTCAGGGCTGACACAACCCCTAAGAGCAGGAGGGAGAAGCACAGGTTCTACTTCCCACTGCTTCAGAGCCCAGGTTTACTGCCCTCCACTCAGTTCCTTTCCCCTTCATCTTGGGTCTTCCCTCTGCGGAAGGCCTAAAAGAAATTCCTCTCCTTGAAGAGCTCCAGACCCGAGCAGAGGGTCCTTCTGGACTTCACGTCAGCTATTCCATTCCTTCACCTTCCTCTTCCAATGTATTCTGCCATCTCCATCGACCTCTAGCCCAAGGAAGTGCAGTGGAGAGGAAAATAAACAGAGCAGAATTGCAAGTGAAGCTGGTGGTAGAACTGTTCAGCAGTGAGCTTGAGAAGACACAGTGAACACCCAGCAGGCAGCTTGCCAATGCACGGAATTTCATTCTAAAGATATTCTTAGGAAAAAACGTTACAAGAAAGAGCATTCCAGCTGCAATACTTTTGCTAAATAATGTATTCAGCTGTTCAAAGGGAAATTAAAAATAGCCACAGAACCAAAAAACAAAAAAACACACCAGGAAATAATGTGCAAATCAAAACAAAATGCAGCAGATCAGTAAACTACTGACATTGCACACAACCGTACACTTACTGCCCTTACAAAATGTAGTTAAGTTCCTCCTTTCAGCTCCTGAGATTGCAAGCCTCTTGGAGCATGTAGAGTGTCTTACTGCATGCACATTAAATCTCCTGCCACAGACAATTCTAGCTGTAGCACTGAATCAACAAAGAAATTTCAATTTTCCCATGCCATGAGGTAGGAACTGGAATGTACAAACCCTCCTTGATGGTTACTCAGTTCAAATCTTAATTTAATGCGAGATCCAGACTCCCTGTTGTTATCTATGTGGCTGTTCTAGTCTCCGCAGAACATTACAGAATGCTTTTAACATTTGTCAGTTTTTGTAAGTTTGCCTAAACATCTAAAAATAGTTCATAATAAGCTCTGCAATTTGAGAAACATGCCTTGAGGGTGCCCATAGAGAAGAGGCATGCACACTCTTGGCAAGCAAATACCACATTCATGCTAATACCACATTATGGGATTAAGTGAATTTAAATTAGGCTTCATTCTGTATGCATACTGCCTTGTAAAGTCAAATTCAGTGTTTCTCCATAACTAGCCAAGATACACTCATCTACAATGTGTCAGAAACAATTGTTCCAGGAACAAGTTGTCTCCACATAGCTCAGTTATTTTCATGGCCTAGCTTGCCACAGACTGTAATTCAGTATTTACTCACAAAAAAAGTATGAATCTGCTTTACAGGAAGTGTAATGGGGCATAGCAAACACTGGAAAAACTTTTAAGAGATGTGCTAATGTCTATCCATGTAACATCTACTTTAGTTACAGCTTATCAATGCTGTAGAATTTCAGCAATAGACTTGCAGGTTACTGACATTCTTGGTTATCACATAGAAGCCCACAGGACAGAGAAGGAAGAATGGTTTTGGTGAGAAGTCTGGCAAGTCTCAAGCTTCTGCATCCACTATAGTTGTCAGTAAAGCTATAGTAAGTCTATAAACTGATGTCATCTAAATAAAGCAGTGGCCTCTTCCATCTAGGAGATGTAATAAGTACTGCATTCACTAAGGCAGAACTTACAGTTTTGAGGAACCAAAGTTTGTTTAGATGTTTATTTTCATATAGGAAATGCTTCAGGCAAGTGTACACACAGGAAAACAAAGATAGATCCAGTACACTACTAACAGAAGTCTAGTCTTTTTGCATACTGCTGTGGCTGTAAGCTGACAGCTACACTGCAGACGTAGTGACACACTGTGCCAGACACAGACCTAAATATGACAATTCAGTGCTAGAAAGCATCGACAGTGATCACATGTGGAGCCCAGCGTGCATGATTAGTGCTGGTGTAGTACTAAATGCAGGCAACTTTGTTTATGCAGCTTCCTAAACAAGAAAGGAAAATGTGTAGGAAATGAGAAATACCACATTCCCTACAAAGCTTTCAAGAAAACAAAACTACTTTATTTAAGGTTTCATTGTTTAGGATAATAGACTGTGTTGGCTCAGTTATTAATGCTGGACCATTAGTTCAAGCTTTGCAATTTAGCAATGGAGGCTATCAGGTCCATCACAGAAAACTGATCCTGAATCAGGCTGGTTTTCTACTGATGGAGAGTAACAAGGTTTTGAGGGGGCCAGACAGAATAATGCTTTCTACAGCAGTTACCTGTTGCCAGATTTCTAAGTAATAATATGCAAACATTTTCCAGGAAATAATTATCATGTAACTATACTTGGGTCTTTCCAGCAGAAATACTAATGTGGTGTGATCTGTTTTATTTGAGTCTCTTTTGAAACTTTGTCCTTATTAGGCTTGGGAACATCTCTTGACAATAACCGGGAAGAGTTACGTTTATTTTTTACTTTGTCCCTTTCAGTTTTCTTAACTTCTCATGAACTTTTATTATTTTGGCTCATATTATTCTGCCCCTCTCCAAAAACAAAAAACAAAAAAATCATTTTCCATTCTTCATTCCAGTGATTACGGAACACTTCCTTTTTTGTTTTGTTGACGTTTCATGTTCATTACTTCATAGATATTTAAAATATTTTCTGCACTGGGGTTCAGATGATGTTGCTTTGATTACAGCTTTTACAGGCATTGGTGAAATCCTATAAACATGATTATAGGGCCATAATTAAATAAAGCATCTATAAACCAATGTGCCTGCTTCAAATCCCTGCATGTGGCAAGGTAGCCAGTCTTTCCCAATTGAGAGTATTTCTGTATCCTATGATCACTGTGGAAGTCTAGTCAAACCCTTTGGGAAACCACAACGCAACTTTCAGTTCCTTGCCTTTGTTGTTTCTTTGTTAATAATGATTTTCTTCAACTGGTGCTTAAAACTGAGTTTTTCATTTGAAGTTTAAATAAATACATACATATTTGTCTACAAAATCTTCAAGATGTGTTCACTCATAACAATTTAAACTATAGATGTCAATGCGCTGTTGGCCTCCGTTCAGTAAAGCACTTAATCAGGTGGTTTATATGAGTACCTGAATACTGTTGGCTTCAGTAGAATTGCCACAAGTTATACGTTTAATAGCAGCTCAAGGCCAGTACCCCTTTAAATCCACCAAACCATTTCCTAAACATGCCTGTTTCCATATTAGCCTTTCCTTTGTTAGGCAGTCAGAATGCAGACTGCGATTTGTCAGTCACTGAAGACACTAGCCGCTGGATGTCTCCACTGCTCTATGCGAACACAGATTAAAGGTCTTAGAGAGAAAAGGTTTTTTTAAAAGGCAATTATGTGTATTTACAAGCCATCACTCACAGTTTGCATATAGCCCACAGCAGCCACACTGACTTGCACTCTCTGGCACTTCGAACAGCCAGGAGATGGCAGTTTCATTCAAGCCATCACTCATACTTTGCATAAAGTGCACAGCAGCCACACTGACTCGCACTCTCTGGCCCTCACAACAGCCAGGAAATAGCAGTTTCATGTAGACTTCACTTCTGGTGCAGCTTTGAGTAACAGCTCTCAGTACGTACGATCATAATTATGAAAATGTTGCTAGATAAGTACAAGAAAACAAAAGAGCACTTGCTTAAGCTCAAAACTTTTCGCTTCCCTTTAAATCCAGCAACAGATAAATTTTTATCAGTAAAACCCTCACAAAAGGATGGGTGAAGTGTCCAAAATATCCAACACAGGTGATTCTAATGGGTACAGAAGTGTTCTCCTCACCGTTTTACTCTTTTGCTCACATAACTGGCTAATTCATGCAAATCTGATGAAATCAACCACTTACAAACTGTATGCCTTGACATCCCCTAGAAACAGTTTGAAAAACACAGGCTATTAGGATTTCATGAAAGATGGCTCCTCTTGCAGGGATATTACACAGAATTTATTAAAAATAAAGTAAAAATATTTAGGGAACATACTGTTAAAGCCAAAACTGTAGAAAAAAAATACAACAAATCCATATGATCTCATCCTTCAGCCTTTTTTTTTTTTTTTTATTCTGGCACTAATCAGAGAAGAAAACCTGCTACATGCAGTGCAATTTCTCATCTGGAAAATACCATAATGTTCTCCATCCCATGAAGTGCTGACCACTTCCTGAGGGAGGCTGAGAGCTATCAGTCCCAACTGCTATTAGCTTGGGGTGCTCTGAAAGAGCTTGAAACAGCTTTCTGTCTGTCTTTAAAATCTAAAAGAGCCACGTATTTCTGTTTGACTCTTAAGATTTCACTGGCCTCTGAAATCTCAGCTTGCATCCACATCTGTATCTTGAAATACGATTCTACCTCCATCAGCAGACTAATAGCTGACAATAATGTAAAATTGTCGTATAAAATCAATGCTTTGGCAACAGTAGTTAATATACCTCCAAATCCTACCTTCAGACTTTCCACAGAGCCATTTTTATTCAAATCAATTCTACTGAAGAAGGAGTTCATGTCACACTTCAGAATAATAAATGCCAAAGGTAGATGGGAAGAAAGGAGATTCAAGTTCGGGCTTGCGAAACCCCCAGCAAGATTCCAGACAAAAGCTTTCTTTCAGTCACCTCTTAAGGGGGCATGTTTATGCTCAGAAAGTTAAATGCCTTAGAAGCCTCTATCTTATTAAGAGATGAACTCAGTATTTGAATGCTAAAGATTCCCAAAGTAATGCTTTTCATTAAAAGATTGTTAATATAATATCCAGATATCTAGTATTTAATAAAACTAACAAGGATTCACAGAAAGTCTTAGCTCATGTTTGTGTACCTTTGGGGTTTTCATGTAAACTAATGGCACGCTTTTACATAGGTAACAAGTTACTCCTCACTCAAGTGCATCCTAAACTTTCTTTGTCATGAAGACTAAAAATTACCAAGCAATCAAATGTGACAGCAGTGGGAGGAGGGAACACAATGCTGCTGTTTCTTGCTATCAAGCTCCTGTACAGAATGAGACACCTTTTCAATTCCTTTTGTTGCATGACTGGCAACAAATCTTTCTTAAACCAAACTTGCTCTGAAAAGTACAGCTTGCATTAAAGTCACAATGTTCCTGAAGTTATGCTTCTATGAGCTGAGGGGAGGAAGAACTCTAACATTTTATCTTTAAAAAATAAAACTGCAATATCATTTCTTACAAGAAATGACGACACAGTATATTTTTAAAATCTTTGCATAATCATCTTTCATTTTACTTTAATTACATGACTCAGACAATAATAATAATCAATAATAACAATACACCATTTGTATTTATATATTAGTTTCTTTAAACAGACTGAATTTGCCAAGACTTCCCAGACAAATAATTTTGGATCATAATAACCCATAATAATCCTTATCATTCCATGCCTCTTTATCGGTGCTTTCTCCAGAAAATGTGACTCTGGAACACATCTTTTTTCCACAAATCCAGATCATGGACTGATTAACAGATTGCAAATAATTTCATATCTCTCAGGCTGATAACCTTGTCATTCACAGTTTTCAGTGCTGACATGAACACGGCAGCTTTGATGAATCCAAACTTAAAATCCACTACCTGTGGTTGTATAAACTAAATGAACACACAGTGGATTTACGCAATCTGCAAATAAGCCACCTTTTAAAAATTGCAATTATTACAAGTTTGCTTTATTAAGCATTGCTCTTTTCTTCAGAAGCAAACTGTAGATAAAATAAGGTTTTGCGAAAAGCTCCAGCCCCTAGACAAGACGAGACAGTCGTTACTGAGAAAGGATGGTATGTGGATTCTTTAATGGTATGCATCTGTCTGTGCCCATGAAATCAAGGTCTAAAGGGAAAAACACAGAAGGAGGTTCAAGGGTGAGGGGGAGAGTTGGTGTGTAGACCCAGTAAATCAACCTGATCTGACAGTCTCAGTTTCAGAATCCACAAAAAAGCACTGATATTATTTTGGTTCTCTGTGATGCCCAGTTACATTGATGGGAAACTACAGACACCACACAGTCCTGAACCAAACATGCAGTAAATGTATTGCTATTACACCATCACCTGTGTGTAAACTAATGCAAATATAAGCATGTCTTACATTCAGCTGAGCTATTTTCCTGCTGCCAACAGGCAAGGTCTGAGATTCCCATTTTCACAGCTCAGGAGAGAAGCTGTAACGTGGGCTACATATGAAAGCTTTGTAACTAAAAGAAAGCACCTACTTTTATACTCTTTATACACAGGATCCTCAGCACATGTACATATCAATAGGCAAAGCCAGAGAGGAGCCTAAATCTCATTTTTTAAGGGCTTGTAACTGAAGATTCTTTGTTCTGGGACACCCCCAAGAAATTATCACCAGAGGAGCCACTGGAGAAACAACAAAATCAGAAACGAACAGCAGCTAAAAGTCAGCCCCATACTGTCACTGGCCCTTAGGAAATGTTTGTCATTATGTTCTCACTAAGCCTTATAGACTTAAGGACTGACTTAAGTAAATTACTATTATGGGGTGATGAATGCTTCTGAAATACTAGAAGAGGCTTGTAGTTATTTAAATATTAATATAGCTCTTACTGGGTCTAAAACGTCCTGAGTGTACTTTTGTGGCCTCCCACCACAGTCCTTTAATAGGCAAATAAATTCTTAAGGAGTAGTTAAAACATTCTGTGCTTATATTTACATACTCAAAGATATTTATTTCCTACATTCTCATAAACATTAGTTAAAAAAAAGCATGTTCTTTAGAACAATGTTTTCACTAGGATGCCAGTGACCTGAAGCTCAGTCAGTTAACTTGAAAGCTGCTTTCCTTCTGGTAAAGTACTAAACACTCAGTGTTTGGAGATTTGGGTTCATGTTACATGTATTTTTAGATGGGTTTTATATAAAAGGCTACAGTGATCACTGTGGAGACTTGGGATTTCTTAGCACCTTTGCTTCTTATTATTTTTTTTTTTTAAGGTTTTTAAAGTTTTCATGCTCTGATGACCCCTACAGAAAACTGAAAGGTACCGACTCAGTGAACTTGGATCTGACAAAAATCTGACTGGAAGGCACTGGGGAGCTAGTTATTGCTCCTTGATGATGGGAGCTGGTCTCCACTAGCTCTGCCCCTAGCACTACTAGCCCCTATGCTCTTAGGCATCGCACTTCAGAGTAACAAAGATTAAGTTCTCTCCTCACTTCCTGTATCTCTCTCAGCTAAGGGAAAATTACAGTGTCTGATAAAATACTATTTTCATGTTGAGAGTTTTGCCCCACAAAACTATGATCTATCTATCTCACTCATTTGTGGCATTACCTAAATCCCATGCCTTCTGGCACAGCACTAGGGTGCCCAGAACTGGGCTGCGAGGCTTGTTTCTGAGAAAGGCTGCAGCCACCACTGCAGGGAAACTGCATACCAGAGTGCCTTCCCATTTGATGTGCCCTTCTACCTGCAATTTTGCTGGATTATCATTACATGCAATACATAGAACTAGATACTCTAAACAGTTATGTAGGTTTTGCCATCAGACCTTCAAGTGGTCACACAACAGGCCATGCTGCCTGCATATAAAACTGGGGCGCCTAGAGAAGGCAGGCCCGATGCACTCACCCCTAGGCACTTGCAGAAATTACTGAAGCAATCTCAGAGCAGTTGTTATCTTTGAGGATTATGGAGGGTGTGTCAGATGCCAGAAAACTAGAAATGGACCAATAGTTTCTGAGCTGCAAAATGCAGAACAAGGAGGAGCTGAAAAAATGCCTAACATGTCAACTGTTTCATTTCCTGGAAAAGCACACAAGAATTCAAACCCACTGTTCATAAACACCCATAAAATAATCAAGGCAGCAGTAGCAATCAGTATAGATTTGTCAAGATAAAAATCTTGTCAAACCCATTTAATTTCCTTCTACAAACAGGCTCTGTGTGCAGAAGTGGTGGCTGCAATTTAGCTTGGTTTTTCTAAGGTGTTGAACAATTCTTCAAGCTAGGAAAATATTGTCTAGAAGAAATTGCTATGGGATATATGCCAAATTGATTCGAAAACTATACTCAAGCAGTTCACTGGCTAGGTTTTGGCATCTGTTGAGTGAGAATCTGCAAGATCTTTCCTAAGTACTGTTCCATTTTATGTTTTCATGCATGAGGTAGATGATGGGATAGAAAGATTATATTCACAGGTAATATCAAGCTGGGAAAAGCAGCAAAAATATGGAGGGAAGGATTAGAGGTCAAAAAAAATAATAACAGCTTGGGGAAGGGTCTGAAAAGGTGGGATGCAATGTCATAGGGATCAGTGCAATATCCTTCATTTATAACAGAACAACCACCTGCACAAACACAGCCTAAGTAACTAATGCAGAAGCAGTAATTACACAAGGAATCTGGAGCAGTGACAGTGGATCTCGTTTAACATGAAACACCAAAGGGGTGAAGTTAACAAAAAATAACTATTGTACAAGTAGGCATAAAACAGGAGGTAGTCTGCAAACGGCATCAGTAACTCTCACATTCAGCCAAAGCACTGCATCCACTTTGGGCACAGGTACATGTGAAAATCATGCAGAGGGGACGGTGCTCTAAAAAACATGACCAAAGAGGGAAGATTCAAATCATGGTACCACTTTGAAAAAAAACAAAGGGGATGTCAGTATCTCACAGAGATAACGTACAGAAGGGTGTAAAAGTGCTCCTGTGTGCACTGTGAACCGGACCAAAGATAATGGGCCAAAGTTGCAGCATGGAAGATTTATGTTATAATATTATACTTCACAGAAGAATTTCAACTGGAAAGATTAATTAAGCACCATTTCATTATGGAGACTTCAGAATCTCCATCACTGGAGAATGGCGGTACTATAAACTGAATGAAGACCCTGTACTCTTTTAAAGGGTTCAATATCCTAACCTACATTCTCACAGAGCACAGAAGCCTTCCTGCATTTATTGATTGACTACGTCCTTCTTCCATAGTCCCTACTTACGATACAGCAGTAGCTTTCATTGAAAATATTTTTCCTGTCATACAGTAAACTTTGAGATAATGTTGTTTACCATTAAGGAAATTGTTACCATTAAGGAAATTGTTACCATTAATACAAGCAGTACACAGCAGTTTCTGCATGAATAAACCTCACACTGTGGCCTCTCCTCAAAGACATGCAAATATTCAAGCACAGTCCCAGATACACACATATGTTCAGAGTTCAAAAATGAGAAGGAAGGAAGATTTTCTTGCACCTGGCTGGACTCTGTCCCAGAGCATCGCACCAAGGAGTATTAGACCTCAATTGTAAAAATATTTCTGATAGGTCAGGTTTTGGCTCTTGAAGGTAGTAAATTGTGAGATTTCAGTCTTGCAAATGATACCTCTAGCAGGAAGTGTAATTAAAGTACATAGATTCCTGTCACCAAAACTGTGTATGGAAAGCATTTTCACTTGATCAGTGTAAAGCTGTAAGTTTAACAAAGCAGGAGCAATGTAAGCACTAACACTTAAAAATCCTTCTGTAAATATTATTACCATTATGCCAAAAACATCCCATACAGTAACTGCAGCAACAAATGCCCAGATAACATCAAACATACATATTTGGGGTTCAGGCTGTTGATTTAAAGGTTGCTATACATAATTTTCTTAGTTTATATGAAATTAGACTTAATTAATGAAATATATTGCAACTACTTCAAAGCATCTTACATACTCTGAAAACCTTTGTTTCCATCGACCTCAGATTCGCCCCTTGAGTCATTTCAGTATCAGTGACTTAACAGGATGCTGGAGGTCAAGCCATGGATCTCTAATAATGAAAAATATCAGCATGAGCTGGTAGTTAAATATATCCTTCAAAACTAGAAAATCCTTCTCCTGAATGATAACATAATTGTTACCATCATAAAGAGGCATGTTTGCTTAAAGCTTCACTCTTTAATTTTCATATCACCGTAGCCAACAGTTACTTCTCTGTGAAAGTATCGGAACCATTTTGAAGATCTGAACCAGTACAGTTTCTCACTTTTGTGAAACGTAATTTTAAGGCGTTAAAGATTAAAAGTTAAAAATTTATAATCAGCTTACAAGGAACGTGTGAGGCAGATTAGCCTGTTGCTTGGCGTCCATGCAGCCGGACTACTAGACACAAACCAATACAGAATTTTAGTGGAGACGTGGGACACTGCTAAAATGGTTCCAAACCCTCAAGAAAGCTAAGTTAATAAACCATGTCCAGGCTAGTTACATTCATTCTTCCCACAGCAATTAGGGGTCAGAGGGAATGAATGTTGAAATGTGCAAGTCATTTTTTAATGTCTGTATCAATTAATGTTTGTTACTGTAGCATGAAAAGAGGGGCACACCTTCATATAGCTCCCTTCAAATTTGCTAAAGCTGTTCTCCCTGCCCCTACTGAAGTTGGAGTCAATGCAACATAGTAATGTAGGAATCCTTACTAGCTTGGCAATAAGACTGCAGTCAAATATTCAAGCTATTCACTATTATTATCCAAAAATGGACAGCAAGCACAGTTTGTGATTTAGGGTTCACAGGCCTTATGGAGGAAGAAACCACTTGTGCTGAAATAGCAGAGGTAGCTTTACTAAGTGTGAAGAATCTGAGGGGGAAAGAAGGAGAAACTTCAGTAAAACAGTGTAGTGAAAAATACTGAATCACACTCAGAGACTTTTACTTACCTCTCTTTTAGTAAAAGAGCAGCTATACAAAAGCTGCAGTTAACAATTACCCGTTTTCCATTGAGACCATGATGTACTGACTCAGATACTTTAAAACTATATACATACAAGCTTTCAGCAGGTCAACCTCCCCCTTCCAAATTACTGCCTGCTCAAAATAAGCTGGTTAAGTCCTTTAAGCAGCCTATTCAATGTGATGCGCAAACCATAGTAAGTAATCAAGGATTTGGGGGAAAAAATCCAGTGCTTCTCTTCTCAATTAACACAAGAAGGTTTTGCGCTGTTACTCAACACCCAGACTAATAAAAGCAATTAAATATCCATACTCTTTTTCATTTGGTTATCTCCTAAATTCTAAAATACTCTGTGGTGAAAAACGTGCATAGACATGAACTGGTGCTACCCTACCACTGCAAGGGAACAGCAGGATTGTATCTAGTGCAATGACTGTGACTTCAAAGGAAAACAGGAAAGTCAGAGGGAAAACACTCTCTCAAGTTGCATTAGCTGCCGTCCTTCTGGAATTGATAATTACTGGACGACAGAGGGTGCCAAGCAAATGGCCTATTCAGGTGTATTCTGAGATGGAGATTATTGATGAAATAAATATTTTGAATTTTGCAGCTCTCTAAAACATTGGTGAGCTTCTGTTACAATATACCCAAGGACAGTGACCCTACCAAGTACTTGCGCTAGATAAACCTTACATACAGTGACATCAACTATACTAAAGTTTATTGCCTGCATATTGACCAGCTTATACAGAACACAAATGTAGAATAAAATCATATATTAAATTAATAGCATACTCTTGAGAAATCTAGTGAAGATACAAGAGAATTCAAAACATATGGAGGCATTTTCCTTGACTACACTCTACATTAAATAGGAAGATGTATTAGTTACAACTGGGAATTACTGTAGACAGCTATCTGCCACAGACATACTGCAAGATATTTAACATTAGAACATTTATAGTGCAGATGAGGGCCTGCTCCAGAAATGCACACTGCCCTGAGTTGCACAAATGCATCAGGAAAACTGTTTTGGTTCGAAAGATGGCCCTTATCCCAATTAGAACACCATCTAAGCTCTAAGTTATGCCATAAGTAAATAATGTAGAGTAGTACAGCTTGGTATATAGGATGGTTAAAGAGTCATACACAGCGCTGGTGCTGTAGGAGGTATTTCTTACACCAGACCAGTTCTCTAACACTGGGTTTTGGCTAGATTTCAGTTTCTGTACACTACGCATACAGCACAGAAGACTCATACCTAGGCTGTCTCTCCATTTCCAAAAACAGACTTTAGAGTAACAAGCTAATTGACAGAAATTGAGACCAAATATGTCAGTTTTGAAAGAGATTATGAGAATGCAGATGAAAGGACCTATAGACTGACTTATCTGTATAAACTTCAGGGGAAAAAAAGCCCACAACAGAACTAGCAGAACCTCAGATGCAAATACATATACATTTAACTGCATTTTACAATACACATAGTCATTTAAACTGGTTTATCTTCTAAATATTTTCTATCATTTTCCATCTCTCTTGAATCTCCAGTCAGCATGTGCTTGGTCAGATTATTTTATGGATGCAAGGTATCTCCTCCCATTTGCAAATATGTCCAAGTACGAGGCCACAATTTCACTCTGCGACAGCAAACACAGACTCACGGAAAGTTCCCACAGAATCTCTTTAACAATCAATAGACAATACAGATAGCTCATGGGAATGAGATGTGAATGAAATGTATTTCCACTGAGCTAAGCGTGTTAGAAGATAATTGGAGTCAGAAAATAATTCTTGAACTAGTATTTTATTTCCACTGAAAGACAATCACTTCCATTTTGGTAGTGATTGTGGACAGGGCGATGATGGCACTGACATGTGGTTTGGCACAATGCAGCAGTACTAGAAATAGGAAGAAGGATGGCTGCTGATTCAGTGTGCTTAGTTTGAATTCAACTAGCTAACAGCAAAGATGAGCAATTAATAGTATTTTTCTTTTGTATTTTCTTTTGTATTTAGACTGAAAGCAGTTGAGAAGATTTCAGAGCCATTTCCAAAATGCTTACAACATTAGTAAGACAGAACTCTTTCTCCTTAGTGTTTAGACTCATTTATAGTTGTAAGAGTTAAATTAATCATGAAATTCAGTTTCTTCTTTAATGGTATCAACAATGATGGATAAGAACAGAATAAATAGCATTTTAGGTAGGATACTTTGTATTAGACCCTGCCATAGCTAAGACTTGCTTTATTGCATTGGACAAAATAGTAACCAGCCATGTTCTATAAATTACAAACCAGAAAATGAGGATAAATCTTCCTTTCTCACAGATTTACTCCTATAACTGCCAAGGTGTTCACATAGTACTGTGGTGAGAGCCAAATGAGCACCCAGACAGGTTGAATCTTTTGCTCCCTAACACTGGGTAGCATCATAGCTGACATGATATCAATATGATCAAAGCAGACATATTCAGAGTGAAATAGCATTCAGACTGAGAAAGCATAATAAAATTGGCATCTGGGTCTTCAAAACAGCTTTTAAAGGCAAGAATTCCTGAGAAGGAGCACTGCACACAAATCTTCATCTTTACGCAGAAGACGCAGCATCAATTCTAACTGCAGCTGTTTTAGGCAGGAATATTATTGCAACTATAATCTGACCACATTTTAAACTGGATTTTATCCAGTGTTCCTACAATACCCCAAGGAGACTTGATCCACTGATGACTTGTAAACTGATTTTCATAGAACAGATTCAACATTTTTCAAATATCTTCTTTAATTTTCCAGTGACTAATGTACACTGTTTCCAGCAAGATGTTTTATTCTAGTAAAGAAAACCAAAGCTTTTAATTTAGGAAGTTCACCTTCTTCCTGCATATGCTGCATCTTCTCTCTCTTCCCAGCTCCCACCCCAAATGAAAACAGAACTCGAGTCACAGAAGGGCTAAATGTCTCAGCCCAGCTAACCATAATGACTTTCCATCTTGCCAAATGCAGATTTATGCAGCAAAAGTTGCTGTCCCCAGACAACAGGACCTTTGACATTTTCAACTTAAGCTTTCCAACTTAGCTATTATCACTTGGAAAAAGTTCCATTTTTTTCTTTAAAATGAGGACACTGCAAAGACGCAAGAGAAATGACTGCAAATATTTTTGTAGGTAACTACCACTGATTTTAACCGGAGCTACTCAAACTCCACTGTCATGGATAGTCATCTGAGAAAACTTATATACACACATGAAAACAAACATACTGGTTTTGAATTACTCACATACACGCTTAAAATATTTAAATATTGCTTTGCTCAACCAGTAATTAACGAATCTGTACAAAATTCAGTATTTCTTCATGATTCATTTCACTCAGGCTTTCCCTGTGCTCCTACTCTAGAACTGGAACCCAGTCCCCATGTATAGCCTTGCACAGTCAAAAAGACTATACGTTGCCAAGACACTTCATCTAGCCACCACCCTCCGTAAAGAGGTCCTCCTTGTTTATGCTTCAAAGCCCTGATTTAAAACCTCTTGCTTCCTGTACAGATTTGATGCAAAGGAGAACACAGCTGGGCAGAGCCATCTCATTCTCTGTGCAACAGGAAAGCAGAAGACAAACCATGGGTCACTTGCCCCACCCCATTCCCCAAGGTGAGTAGCAGTAGCCAAAGGAACTCTGTAATTCCAGTTTCTGCCAGTCAGGATACTGACTAAATAAGTAAGTAAATGCTGCAGAATGATCTTATTGAAAACCCTCCAAATTTCAGTACAGCAACAATCTCTTAATATTGTTTGAACACAAACCACAGATTGAATGTTCTGCAATAAAATTTGTCAGTGACGCTAACAAAAATATTAAATTTCAGTAATATGCTGACTTTTTAAAAATGGACATCTGTTTATATTTAGGTGCTTCATGTGACTATATTCAACAATGAAAGAATGAGAGCATTCCTTTCCCCAAATCCCTCCAAAACTGATGGGCTCTTAATCAGCAAGCTGATTAAATTGAGAAGTTAGTGCTGAAGGAAATCAAATCATGCAGTCCTTGTTCAGGGGAAACACTCCTACTAGAATTAAAGGGATGAACCTGAATTTCGAGTAATTGAAATCATTTGACATGAGTAAGGATTGCTGGATTTGGCACAGGATAAGTAAGGGAACCTAGACTGTCCCTCAATGCCTCTCCATCTTTGCCTTCTGAAACTTACCTGGTCCCAGGGCTTCACCAAGTACATTATGTCATTTCACGATCTTGAAGCATGCAAAAGCAGAACCTTGCTAGAATTCAGAAAGCCTGGTCTCACATCTGAATTATAGAAAATTTAAACCACAGGAATGAAAATACTAAAGTACCTATCTGCTGTGATCTAAATATACTCACCCCAGCAAGCAGTATCACACCACTGAAGTGGCTGCCATTCAAATCTCCCTCCTTAGTGCTGCCACACCACCGGCATGCCAGCCAGAGCAGCTGTGCAACACTTGTCTTCTGTAGGAAATGTCTGCTGAAATTCAGCCCAGCCTGCTTTCAGTGAGCCCTACACCAAAGGCAGCTGTAGTTTCCTAGTAGGATTTATGCACTCCAGCCACCATAACCGGCAGTCCTGTTGCCAAGGTTTTGGGGATTTCCTTGACAACCATCCGAACATTCATAGCTGGCAAAGAAAACTAGGAAGCCTCAACCTTGAGATGCTGCATTGTCACTGCCGTGACCCATTTCGGTGAACGACTGAATATTTTTGTTCTAATGGGAAATTTTGAAGAAGTATTTGATGTCATCAGAAACAGAGGCAGCCAGTTTCCCAGCACAGCTTCAGATCAAATGCAAGATTGCAAAGAGTTCTTGAACTAGGAAATGAGGAAGATACAAAGACAAACACAGAGCATTAGGTCTGCCTGGGATCAACTGAAAAGTGTAAACATTGCCTGCCATTCCCATTAAGAAATTGGTACTTGCTTATTTATAGCTACTGATCTCTTATGTGTCACATAGATATTTTTGTGCGGACAGTAGATTTTCATAATAATCTAAATACATCGTACATTAAAATTGTATGTTTTCACAATTAATAATAAAACAATTCTTGCCAACAAACTGAATACATACAGACAATTTAGTCAGCATTAGTCAAATTACTTCTGGAAATAACTGAGATTTTCATGCACTTCAAATTCCAGGAAACTGAGAAAAATCACAGTGAGATCAGGTTTTTTTTTGTTCTTGTGTTATGCAAGTATAAATCTGCGCTATTGACACTGAAGATTTGAAGTGTTTGAGCAAAGGTTAAGAAACTGGTTCCACAATTTTAAAGCATGAGATGTGAGTAAATTAGAATACAGTTCATAACAAGATTACTGAAGGTCCTTTCCAACCCTAACTATTCTATTCTATTTTATATTAAATATGTCAGAGGATTAAAAGGAACCGATGATGATGCAAAACTGTAGGTACTATTACTATTACTTATTGCTTTCCTAGATTGCCATTTGCACAAGCTATATATAAGCAAACTCCACAGAAATCTGTTTATACAATACCCCTCTTTAAAATCATCTTTTCTTACTGAAGTGAAAACACAAACAAAATTGGTTTCCTTCATTATAAATGTATAATACACATTTCCAGTAAACTAAGTAATGCCCGCTAATATGCTTTCACAAAACAGCTAGATTTCATTTTACTGCCACTTAGGTAGTAACATCAACACTTTAATAATAGTTTTCAGAGACTTATGTAAAATGATCCACCACATTTTGCTGCTGGCTGGCAGACACTATACAAAGTTAAGCATTCAGACGCACACAAACAGCAAGCTCTCCCATTCTGTACAGGACCACAGCTTCATACAATTCCCCTCTCCAGATGTACAAATCTGAGTATCACAGAATATAACCTTTCACCATCACATGAAAAAGGGAAGAATAGCAAAATTCCCAACAACAGTCAGTCAGAAGTTAACCTACAGAGCTTTAAAACATAACATGTCTTTTGGGTATCTGCTACTGAAGAAATTACACTGTAATTGTAGATCCAACATTAATCACACTGAACAGTTTGTTTTTACATGGTAGGATGCCCAAACTTTTTGTGCTATGTCACAGCTTTCATAATGCTGCAGTAATATACTAATAATTGTAAGCACATACAGTGGATCTCATAGGCAAGACATCTGCAAAATCTCAAAACTTATTTTATTTAAAATGTATGAGCAGATAAAAGCAGACAATCAACAACATACACTATGTGGGATCTAGCATCTGCTCAACTTACAGGCTGAATGTTTAAACTAGGTTAGGTGAGAAGATCTATTTTAGAGATTAGTTTGAAATCATCTCATGTTAGTTAAGTCTTAGTTTTTGCTGTTTAATGTGGACTAAAATGGTCCTTTGGAAAGTGAATGAGGCAATTATCTGAGGAGAGTATCTTCTAGAAAAAATACGGGAAACTCCAGCCACTGGCCATTAAATACCAGCAAATACAAAAAAAAAAAGAAAGTGATATTACTTCAGGATTGTGGTTGTGATCCTTATCTCTTCCCTAAGCCTCAGAAAGGTAATTTTAAGTTTAAAACATTAGCAACAGTGCTATTGGCTCTGATGATCAGCGCTGACGGAGTTGATATTTGGCAGAGCCTGTCTACCTTCTTAGATTTTGATTTTGGACCCTTAAGCTGTGGGGCAGCCCTCTTCCAATAATCAGCTGAGATGGGCACGCTTAGCCAGCGCATAACCATTGGAAAAGGCATAAAACAAGCAAATGAGATGACAGCAAGGCTTATTGTCTCCACTTAGCTTTTGTTGCTTCCTTCTCTGAAATGCTGACTGAGACTGTTTGAAGGCAAACTACAAGAGGGCACTGCACTTTTCAGATGTCAACAGTCAATAAGTAGAATCAGACTATGCCATTTTTATGCAAGTCATGACTCCTATTATTGCTTTTACCAAATGTCGGAAAGTCTGCAGATCAAACAAATACGTATTTCCAGCCAGTCAGCCAGCCAGCAAGCCTACGTGTATTTTGAGACATTTGATGGTACGAGAGTTCTGGGGGTTTTATGCTAACCTGTAGACCTCACATCTGGTTACTGGGAGCAGTCAACAAAAAATCTTAAAGTAAATAGCACTCCGATTTATTTGCTGCTCTGTTTTTAGACGTTGATTCTGCAATCGTATTTTTACATGCTTACTTCTGAAACATTAGCAGTCCCTCATTTATCTGGAATATTCACCTGACTAAAGTGAAGTACAGAGGAGGATAGTAAGAAACATTCATTGTCAGTGGCTTTTGGTTTTGTTGTTGGGATGCTGGAAGGCTCAGCTTTCTTCTCTTTGGTAGATTACTGCAGAAATCGCAGTTAAGTGACAGCACCATGTCTGAGCTTGCTTTTTGCCTACTTGCATTTAATGAAGCTCACAGCGATCAAGCTGATTGTCCAAGGTCACAGAGGGAACAAATGGCCCCATACAATTACATCTGTTATTCCACTCCCTCATGTTTCTGCAGTTCTTTATGAGGAATCACGTGGCAAAATTAAACCTTCCCTGAAAGCTTACTCAGTTTCTCCCCCATTCTTCTGGTTTACATCACTTCATTGCTTTTCTAGAGCTTGAAAACAGTATGTGACTCAGTGAGCTTTTTTTACTTCTATTGTATTTCTGAATAATAAGAATTACTGCATAATTAAACCACATCTTTCAGTATTTACTTTGTTTCTTTAACAGCTGCCTCTTTTGCAACAGCCTTTGGAAGTCTTGTAAGTAAACTGTTTTTCAATTCCTTCTGAAAAACACTGGGCTTTTTTCTTGCACTGAATTTATCTGGTTTCTGTATTTGCGGACTACTTTAATTTAGAGTTGAACGATCTTAAGAGTCTTTTCCAACCTCAATGATTCTATGATTGTGGAAGGCTCAGCTGCGATTAGCAACCAACTTCTACACTAGAAAGAACAGGGGCTCTAACCTGTGCTTAAAAACTACCTATTTTATATGACCCTTAAAAGGATACCTATATTAAAAGACTTCATAAGCACTTACTGACAAGATAGGCATTCTGCAAAATGGTTACTGCTTGCAGCTCACATTCTTAGACTGTGAGCCCATCATCACTTTTATGTAGATCATTTGTTCCACAGAAGTTTCTACTCTTTTATTTGAACTAATTCCTTCAAAGAAAATACATGGATGCACAGGGAAACATGCAGCACCCCAACACTGAACTAAAGGCAGCCGAGAGCAAACCTCACAGACAACTGCTTAGCAGAAATATACTACAGTCTTAGAATTAAAGGAATCCTGATTTGGCCTTCATAGCAGAAGTGTGCATGGCTAATCTAGCAATACAGAAAGTATTTCCAGCCCACTGGAAATAATTCCAAATTCAGAACAAGTGAGGCAACTCTTGGAAGAAGTGGCAGTGAGCAATTCACATCTTTCTATGAGGTAAACCAGTCATTTCAACTTGTGATTTCTTAGGAGTATTAAGGGCAAGCTATTAAAATCTCCACTCTCTGGATCTCAAACAAGATCATATTCAGAAGAGATTCCACATACTCAGCAACCTAAATTTGTGTAATCATCTAGATAGCATCAGGATTCTTGATAATTGCAACCATACTAACATAAACTGAAAGGTTAAAAAGATACAACAAGACAGCATGACAAACAGTATTACCTTTTTCTTTTTGTTACTCATGGAAAACAAAACATATCACTCTCTCCATCCTTCAAGGTACTGACAGCCCTACTTCTGTCACATTCAAAAGAATGGGCAAGGCTTTCCTGTCTTGATAACCACAGACAATGGAGATAGTAGCACTTCAACAAAACTCCTTCCAGGAATCACAAGTGCAAGGTGGACTACAATATTGAGTTCCCATTTCCCAAAGCAAGCTGAAGACAGAATATATTCCTGAGGGATAAGCCATTATGAAATACAGAGCTTGATGCAGTTCATACAAAACCTACAGGAAGCCTGCACCCACAATAACTAGATCAGCTCCTCAGTGGGATACAAACCGAGCGTTTCCTTTTCCCTAACACCTCTCTGGCTAATTACGACAGAGTATACATACATGCCGGTATGTGATGACAGACTCACATGCTAAAGGTGGCTGGATGCAATCTAGGTGTCGTGCCTAAACTAAGTACAGCAGCAGCAGCATTGATGAGGTGAACCAATATGCCTTGCTCCATTTTCACTAGACATCATCCGGTTTTGGTTTTGCCTTATAAAGTTAAAGCAACTTTACCTATTTTGCCTTAATAAAGTTAAGGCAACGTTTTACCAAAACACAAATGTATATATTTGAGATCCATCATCTTTCTGCATATAAGGTGCCTCTGAAAACAATGAACAGCTTTCTCCACTCCCTCATCCACACCATGCTTGGCTCTTCAAGTGTTTTTTCTTTAGGGCCTTACTAGAAACTGACCTACCAGCCCCAAATGACCATTTTCAAGGTCCAGGAACACATTTAATTCCTTTTTTTCATGAATTTCAGTGTATGATATATGAAAGGACTAGTCCATACAAATTTGATAGCTCTATAAGCCTACAAGTAGCACATACCGCCCTTCTAAGAAAAAGGCAGAGGGATCAGTTATCAAGACGTGACTGGGAAGGAGCCAAATTATTCCTGCCTAAGGAGGAGTGAATCTACAGGGAGCCTCTTGATTCCTTTGGTAGGCCAAGCAGCAAGTCTTACATCCAAGTCATAAATTTAACTCTGCAGAAGAGAGGCTGCTTCAGACTCTGGGCGTGGTGTCAACTCCTCCTGGGTTAGGGAGAAGGGCCAACACTCCACTGGCCTCAGAAACCAGAACTGCTAAACACTGCTAAAAAAACACTAGTAATGAAACATGTAAACCTTCTGAAGCAAAAACTCCAGGTATTACTTGCTGATGCAATGCAACTTGTTCTAAATGCCTGAAACAGTTACCAATGCTCTTTGCAAAATTACTCATTTAGAAAAGAGAAAAAAATGGAGGAGGGAAACATAGATAAATAAATGGTCTAATTTGACCAATTCTAATGGCAAGTCCCCTAAACCTTTACATGTATGTAAAAAGTTTAATTATGTAGCACATTGCTGCTTTCATTAAAAGCCTTCTAACACATACATTTTATCAAACAGCTGATGTCTAACACATTTTCGATGCACAAGCTAAATAGTAGGTTTTCACCCTTAGTACTAACAGGAAATTACAAGTGCCCCTCTATAAACTGCTAACAAAATAATTAACTCAACATGGAAAGTAATAAGCAATCCAGCGATGAGGTAGGAATTTTCTAGCAAATGCCCTATTCACGTTGAAAAGTTTTAATGCCCTAAAAATGGGAATGCTAAAAACAATCGCAAGAGTCTTCTTTTTACTGGAGCTTCATTTTCTTACAAATGACATCAGTGCCACTTAACGCAGTAGTGCTAGAAGAATTAGAAAGAGGTAACATAACTCTGTAATCACCACAGGAAGGATACTATCATGCTGGAACTGCTACAGTACTTCCCGGATACACAGGAGTGCACAGCATAAAAGGCATGCCGAAAATCACTGAGTTTCCATGAGTGCCAAAGTACTCACCATATTCACCAGAGCACTAAGCAAGGTAAAATAATCAAGATATTTTATGTGAACAATGTGACTCTCTGTATGGCTCTCTCAGAACAAAGATCTTCCACTGGGAAGTATGTGCAGACAGGCCGTCTCTCTACTCCAGTGACACACAGTTGACTCAGACTATTTGTATGCGCCTGCAACTTGTGCATCACCTGAGTTTGACTTTTTAACATACAGCGAGATTGACCACAATTCTGGATAGCACATAATCTCACACTTAAGAGTATTTTGTAGTCATTACCATTAAATGCACACTTAGAATTAAATATCTGCTTTAATTATTCCCTTAGTTGGGACAAGAGTTTAGTCAAGGGCATTTGTAACAACAAGTTTCGTTCTTGCTAAGGGCAAACGATGCTTTTTAGAAGCATGTGAAGCACTCTTCCGAGCAGCGTTATGGCAGATAAGCTGTCTCTGGAGAAAGAATAATGAAAATAGTTATCTCGGTAATATGTGAATTAAGCTGTGTGGTCTTTGGTCCTTTGTCTTCGTGAGTTTCAGTTCCAACAGCATGATAACAGGCACAGCTCCAGTCTTAAAACGGGTTTGTTAGAATGCTTTGGTTTTTTCATTTTTAAGGCCTGATCTGATGCTACTGCATTCACTATGAGTTTTATAATCAACTTTAATGGAAGCAGTTGGAACCTAAGTGAGTTTATATGGGAAACAGATATTTTTTTATTACTGAAAAAAGTATGACATACTATCTATCTGTGCAGGGCCTAAAAGGAGCCTTTTCCAACCTAAAGATCATTACCTTTTCCAACTGACTGAAAAAGTAACTAAAAGTTTTGGTGTTTCCTTTGTATTTTTAGCAAATAGTTCACAAAATTTTCAATTTTTTTTGGAGACACTTTCCATTCTAAAGTTTTCTCACCATGTGATTTGTTTGGGATAGTGTTTGTCTTGCTCCGCTTGTTTACTTTTGGGCCAGGAGAAAGATGAGGAACTCTGCACAGAACTAACCAACCCTCTAATTCAGTTCTCGCCTGCAGGGTGGCTCGTAATTGAAACATCCCCTGATTAAAGATTCACCACTGCTTGGTTAGATTCTAACCTAATAGGTTTGTTACTACTGAAAGACCTTAACTGACTGCTCCTGTATTAACCTGTTTGATATAAGAAAGTTTCAGGAGTAGCTCTTTATAAAGATGAATGAAAGCTTGCTACTGGGTTCAAGGCTGCATGAAACCAACTCAGTTTCAGGTTTTGGAAGAAATACTAATCTTATTTTAAACAAATGGACTGGCACATGGGACCACATCTAAAACCTGCAGCAGTCACATTTGCTTGATCCCTATGAGCAATCCAAGCACACCTTCTGGCTTTTGTTTTTGAACATCCAGGCCCATTCCATCCAAAAATACTGTGGGCAATAAACCCCCACACAAATAAAAAGGAAAACTGACAGAAAATTCCCTGATGCCCCTAAGACTGGAAACACCGACTTTTGCATATGCCACCTCTGGGAACTGTACAATTAATTACATCAGTTGCTGTATAGAAGTTCTCTCTTTAAAACATCTGAATGTGCAGTTTGGAACCCAGATGGACCTTTAAATGGCTGGGTAATGATTTTAAAGTATGCATTTGCCCAATGGAGTTATTAAGCTGTTTAATAGCAATACATATTTGCTACTCAGGCATGTACCACTAATAAAGTTTCTTATGAAAATGTCTTTAACAAGTAATTGTTGTTAGAGTGCAAGAGCTACTTTTCAAGCACTCAGCTGCATCAATTTTATTTGCAAAGTACCAGCATTAAGAGATGACCCACTTCTCCTGGGAAAAATAAGCTGAGTTTGATTCTAGGATATGCAACGGATCTGTTATTTCAGAACCCAACTAGGCATGGCCTTGGGCAGCCTGCTGCCGTTGACCCGACCTGAGCTGGGGGTTTGGGCACACAGCCTCTGCAGGACCCTTCTGACCTCAGCTGGTCTGTGACTTACAACTGCGGGTAACAGCCTCTATTCTGATCCAAATACTCCCATTCTAAGTAGCTCATATTTTCTTTCAGATATCCCTTTATGAGTAGGAAAAGCTTACTCTGTACACCAATAAAAACACCACCTTGCCCTGAGATCTTGCCAAAAAAACCTTATGTGCATTGTACTTATACATAAAGACATCCACAGCAATTAATTACATCTTCATACTACAAGATCTAATTAATTTGTGATCATTTCATGCAGTGTACCACAGAATATTAAACAATAATACAGACAGGCAAAATTCCCATTTCTAAGTTAAATGTCCAAAATTAGGCAACAAAATTCATTCTAAAGTTGCTTAAACCACACATGAGATTGACAGATGGAACTGCATACACAGTTCATCCAGACAGTTAAGTCAGAAACATCTCTGCTGGGTACGACATATGTTCTAACTCCACAATTTTATCATCAATATGATTTTCTGTAACAAAAGCATCCAGTAGTGCTTTCCTAGCTGTTTGGACTTTATGTTAAATGTCACAATATTTGGTATTTTTCTTAGAGCTACAGACAAAAACATGACAGTCTCCAAGTCCAATTTAAAAATTACTTTTAGATTTTCATGTGGGCAGAGAAAAGGTTTTTGTACAAAACTTATCAAAGTTTTTTCTACACAACTTTATCAAAGGCCAAAAATTTAGTAAATGAACAAAAATCCCTCCCCACAATGTCATTTTTGAGGTTTCATAATTTCAGTGAGCATTCATGTTTTTCAAGGCTGTAGTCAGACTATGTGCATTGTACAGCAACTATCCACATGACAGAAGGTGAAGTACAAGAATCTTGAAGGAAAAAATAAAACAACTCTGAAAAAGGAAGTAAACATATTTTGTTCTGAAAAGCAATTCTCTACTTTTCCTTGCTGTAGTACACAGGGCACGACCTACAGGACATACATCGACACATACTCTAAATACTTTGCATGCTTTCTCCACCCTTACACACAGAAAAGCACCCCTTCAACTCACAAGCTCATGCAAGCCAAAGAGGTCTAACATTTCTAATGCACTTTGGATAATGAGCAGAGCACTCTACAGCACAGGATACTAAATCTCCCTTCACGCATCTGCACACTCTCCCATATAGACTGTCTGCCAGAAGAGCTCATACAGACACATTTCCATCCTGTTCCTGAAAGATTCTACCCACTGTATCTTAGCAGTTGACCTGAAATTACTCCCACAGCTTCTTACTAATTTTACTCAATTTATAGATTCAGCTCATCACTTAAAAATGCCTCCATGGATGTTAATTTTATATTGCTGAGAGCCTGTGCATCCCTGGAACCTAATGGGGACCTATAGGCAGTAAGTCTCATTTCTCTTCCTGTTCTCTGTCCAGAACCAAAGCTCGAGGGCTGTCGTCAACTTACTACTTTTTTTTTTTTTTCCCCCCAAACTGGGGAATAAAATTAATGTGTATTTTATAACCCTGAGCCAAACTGAACTCTGAAATCACAGACTCAATCCTGACTTCCGTCTTTTGACCTTTTAGATAAAGAAATATGCAATCACCTGACTGGGCTCTTCACTGTGAACTTAGAAGACAACATATTTCCTTTAAAAAGACACAAATATAGCATCAGTGTATCTGTTAGTAACAAAAGATGGCAACTTCTCAGCTCTGAGGACTTTCAAAAATGAGTTCTGATGTGAGTCTTACAGCTCTTTCGAGTACATAAGCCACTAAAAATTTAGGAGTTGCAACTGACTCACACCTGTAAAACCAAAATCAGATGCCAGCCTACAACTCTATTAGTGAACTCATCTTCCATTCATATATAATTCAGTCCTCCTTTCTTTCACACAATTTGGTACTCTTTCAGGCTTTCTTGGGGTACAGACCATAAGCAAGCATTATAGACACAAGATGTCAGGCTTTTACATAACCCACAATTGTTCCCTACACTTCAATTAAATATATTTAAAAATGTATTATTATAAAATTGAAGAAAATAACACATTCAAATGCTTTGAATCAGATCTGTTATGTTAATGGAAAGGACCTTAAGATCACCTAGTTCCAACCCTCCTGCCATGGGGTCAAGTGCATTTGATTAAGTTATTTTATTCAACTGCACTTTACTCTCTATCCTTATTGAGGAGACAACACAGAAGGGGAAACTGTGCCCATGCAGAAGTTTAGTTTTTAACAGTGATCACTACAAGAGGCTGTTGTTTTCGCCTCATTTCCTGAAAGTACTCACCTCCTGCAGAGTCACTCACGGCCTGTTCACCCATGATGATCAGCCATCCAGAGTTAAACTCATTCTGTGACAGAAGCTTGCCTTTAGTCAGTGACCAAATGTGAAAGTCATTCTGGATGATTTTCCAACAGCTTACTCACTTCATTTGCAGTGATCATACGGGAATTGCTCTTTTCACATCACATCTCCTTTTCCAGCGAGAAGAACAGCACATTCAGGGGACACTGGCTATAACATGAGCCGAGACCTTGCAGCTCAGCCAGAACCAAAGTGAGCTCCAGTTTCTCCAGGAAATCATTTTTAAGACTGAACTAATGAAACTGGGATTTCTCAATGATACCATGTACATTTTTAAATGCTAATAAAGACAACAGATGTATCTACATTACAATTTCAGCTTGGATAAGAAACTTGCTTTTGATGCAAAATTCCCTCCAAAATCTCTTCTAACAATTCCTAGGTTCATATTGCCAAGCAATCTCTAAACACACAACCTGGACTCCTTTCAGGTCATATCTATCTAGAAGACATTCTCCTGATAAACTGCATTTAGTTCATGGGGTCAGACAACAGCTAACCTAAAGAATAACTCCTAAAATGTATACACCGCAAATACTGGGTCCTTAACATAGCCATTTTTCTCTACAAAAATTCACACTCCTACTGCATGTACACAGAGACAGTGTCAGGACAGTCTTGCTTTAATTATTCTATGTTAAGATGAGGAACACAGATCTATAATAGACTTTCTTAATGTTTCTTGTACTTTTAAAAACAGATGTCAGAAAATGGTTTGATTTAATAATTTAAAAAATTGAGAATTAATCAATCTCCAAAGCATACTTAGCTTTCAACAAAATTAGATCCTTCATGCTCTATACTTTTACACACATTTAAATAACATATTTTAGAATACATATAGATATATATTTATAGATCACGTTCTTGTTTGATATGTATGCCTGCTTTCAAATTCTCATGAAACAGAAATTCAAATGAACTGATGGTTGAAAAATGTTGTTTAGATATTGTATACTTGGATGATTGTTGAAGAACCAAAACTTTTGCCATCTTAATGATAACTACTTTTTACTGCTGCAAAAATCTCAATCTAAGAAGTTAAAAGAATATGAACATTTTTATTTTCTAACTACTTCTTATGTACCCAAATATCTTGCTGACCTGCCTCTTCAGTGCCTGCTTGTCTGCACTGGCCCTGGAATGAGACATCTAATCTTTGAAAAGTAATATTACTGCAGTGCGGTTTCATATGTTATAAACTGATACAAGGAATGTTACATGAACTGTGGCTAAAGGCAAGGTTCAGTAATACAATGAGTGCTTTTACTGATGTCTCACAATGTCAGGTATAAGTGCAGGGGCCTCTTCAGACATAGACTTTCTGAAAAGATTAGCCTGAATAATCCTATAAAAAAGGTCTTTTAGGTAACAGCATATGACTTATTTATCCTTATGCGAAGTCCATCTCAAAAATCTGACAAGAGGCAACAGTCTCAGAAGCAATGAGTCTGAGGAATTTTTCTCAGAAAAAAAGTAGCTTTTTTTGGTCACAATTCATAGTAAAAGAAACACAAAAGAATAATCACCATAACAGAAGCATTACTGAAGTGGCACTTTGACAATAGCAGGACATGTCTATGAAACTCATATTTTCACAATTACTTGAATCTTAAGAGATCAAGTATCTTTGCCGGTAGAAAAATCCTTTGAACCTTGGCTTTGTTCTTAACAATACAGCCTTTTCTTCTCTGAGAACTTAACATCAGCTTTAAACCTCTATTTGTAGTTCAGGCCCCTGTCCTGTATGATTCTGTGGAGGACAACTAGCTTTAACAGAAAGTGGAAGTATAAACTCTGGCAGGTATTAGTATTATCAATCTCGCTAATACTAGAAACATTTTAAATTGTCTATGTTGTAGGTGCAAGTGTCAATTGCCAACCTGTGCCAATCTTCAAGTCATCATTTTCATTGCAACTGATGCCCATACTAACTAGATTAGACTGTTACAAATATAGAAACATATGCTACCCCCATTTTGCCATCCAAATTCAATATCCAGCAATAACTGTGATCAGTCTCCAATATAAACAGGTCAACAAAAAGTCAACTTATGTGTGAGTGCAATAAATATTTCAATAAGCAGTTATGCAACACTTATGCAAATTATGCAGCAATTATGTAAGTATTTCTTGAAATATTTAGTGACATTATTGCAACATTGCAATAATTTATTGAAATATTTCAGTATTTTAGATGCTGCAATAAATATCTTCATACATATTGCTGCATAGTTTCATATATCACAAACTGAACAACATTTTCAGTACATCATATGAACTATACATACATCCAGCATTTCCTTCACATGCAAACAGTACATAAGTCTGTACACACACAGCTCCTCAATTAAAGGGCAGGAGTTGATTTACCAGTGTATAAAAAATACTAACTGCTGCTAGGCTTAGCTACATAGTTTTAGATTTTGTTTGTGCACAGTTCAGTGAACTAAAAGACATATTTCAGTGCTGACTGCTGGTAACTGTTTCTTTTTGTCTCTTTGTAAACATTCATGTCATGAAAATTGACCTCATACAAACAGACAGATTAGAGGTACACTTCATCAGAATTAGCATCAACATGTAAAAATAAAAGCAAAAACTTACTTGTGCAAACAGTTTTGTCTGCAAGAGCCTGCATGTTTTGGGCAGTATTCATAGGACTTGTAAAGTCAGAATAGCTGGCCTGATTTTGGATTTAAAAACATTTTTTAAGTCTTCCACCATATTTTCTTTGTTATGATTCTGCTTACAAAAGCTGCTATAACTGAATTGCTGGTTATCAACTTGGGACTTTAAACTCCCAGGGATAGTAAAGTTACTGATTTTTCCACTCCAGTAACGCTGCACTGAATGTTGCTGGTCTTCAATGCTAACCAACCATTCCTATTATTTCATTTGGAAGCCAGTAACATGTGGTGTTGTCCCTAAGAACTTTAGTAATTTCTGTTGACTGGAGCAGTAGTGGTAAAAATACAGAATTAATGCTACTACTGGATGAGCCAAAGCTGACTTCACAGTATAGTGTGTATTAGAAAAAGGGCCAAAAGCAATCCTCTATTAAAAGATCATTCTGAAACCTAAAATTTCCTGAGGCATAATGTTAAATGTTAACTGGAGATTTAAATGTTACTCTAGGCTATACAATAAGAGCAGGCATACTTTCAAGTACAGCACACACGATTACCTTTCCTGTCTCAGCCATGCAGGGCTAATGCCAAGCATGTATACTGATGAATTCTCTGTGCTTTACAGTATGCAGCACATGAACAATATTTTAACACTGAAAACAAACTGCTACTACTTTATACAGCTGGATTTTGTTTTTCTTATAAGAGTTGATAATAAATGTTATCTTCTTCTGTGGAATTCCTCGAACCAGGTAATAGTGAAACACACCACAGCTGGGCTGTACAAACATGCAGGAAGTTGTCTCGTCCTTCCCAGTTTACCTCTTTGAATAAGCAACACATTGCATGCTAGCTCCAGGATGTGCCCTTGTATTTGAAAAAAAAAAAAAAGACTAAGGGATTGCCAGCATAAAAGAAGGGTAAGTAAGAAAGAAAAGGGAGAGAAGAAATTCAATACATCAAGCAATAAGTAATCCATACTGCTATCCAGTGGGGGGGGGGTAGAACTATATGATCTTAAGGCTCTTTCCAACCCCAACTATTCTATGATTCTATGGTGCTAGAAAACCAACACTGAAACAGTCACTACAGAAAGACAAACTTACTGAAGTCTTAGACCCAGATCTTTCTTTCATAAATGATGAAAGAAATAATCACACTTCCCTTCCAATTATTTTAAGCTAAGCATATACAGTATAAGTAACATTCAGAAAATTAATGCATAAACACCCAAAAATACTCTAAGTACATAAAAAAGGATTAAGAATGTTCAGTAAAGTTGATAAGGGCTTCAGAAGAAGTAAGATTAAAGTAAAAACCCCAAACCCACGTCCAGAACCTAACTCATTATATAAGCCGAACACCTGATAGTGAGATTATTATGGAAAATTTTCCCAAGGAGAATAAGACCATTTAAGCTCAGAAAATTAAGTTCTAAATATATCATGAAATAGAGGCTGGATAAGTTAGGTTAATCAGCACATCGCTTTTGACTTCCCTATTAACTTTCTGTATGCTCATGGAGATAAAATTAGTGTTTTTTCTATGTGTTTGCTGCTGCAATTCAGATTTGATTAATGGATGAGCCCTGGGAATCTTACTCTGTTACAATGCTCTTTGAACTCCATGGTAACAACTGCTTCTGTATCAAGCAATGACTGCCATGTAGCAATAACTCATACAGCAGATCATTTTCTCAAACATGCTATGATTGACCTAATGAGAAAAAAGGATACAAAAAGCATGGTACCTCTTCTGACCTGCATTTATCTCTCATAGCCAAAACTGTCTCTAGCTGACCAAGTAGAAACAGTCACTTTGCTGAATCATATGCCACCATTTACACCACACTGAATTTGCCAATCTGTTTGTATATACATACATGGTGTGTATATATATATATATATATACACACACCATGCTGTATACAAAGTGAGGGATAAGAAAACAGCTGGGTTTTTTGCCTTCCAGTGACAGTTTCTGGAACAATATATACAACATAAGGAATTTTCTCAGATTGCTCTGGACCCTTAAGATTCTCAGATCCAGCTGTATTTTTCAAACCTGCCCTTATAGTCCTTGTGTTCTCCTTATAGTAAAATTAAAGATCATGGGGCAGACCCTTAACTGGTGGAAACTGCAATTGCACCATCATTGTTAAAACAATGTAGAACCAGCTGAAGTTCTGCTTTAACTTGCTGTCAGTGGCAAATTAGATTTTTCTTCCCTATGCATTAGAATTCAATACAGTTTAGCCAGACTGAATACTACATTATAACATTAACTGTAATATTAGCATTATTAACTACAATGTAAAGACTGCAGTAACCCAGAACAGCGACACGCTTACTTCAGCCTAAACTCGAACTTCTGATGCAATTCGATTCAAAAGCTTTTCTTGCTAAAACTAGTTTTGAAAGATAGCACTGCCTTAACTAAACCAAGGGCCATTTCATTGATGGAAGACTTTCTGGGCACCCAACAAAGCAAAGCATGTATTCCAAGGTCTAAAATTACAGCTGTTACAAGCACAGCATTTAAATGGGGGAAATCTGTGTAAACCAACCAGGAAATACTGCAAGGGGATTGGTGGAGCTGACCTGACAATGCCATTGTAAATTGCTTCTAAGGGAAAGAGAAACTACACCAAACAACACACCAAATTCCTCTCCACATTATTTTACAAGTGAGTTGGAAGATGATGGTAGTTAAAAAGTAACCTCAACTGAAATGCATCCAACAGCTGAAAACAAACTAGTGGCTTGTTTCCTCTTCTTGCAAGTGCCCATTTAATCAGTTCAAAATTGGGTTTCTCTTCCTTTTAAATCACTTGGCCATGTTTCCATGTATCTCTTGGAAATGACTGAAGTTCAGGAATATAGTAAGTACGGTCTATATAGTGTCTGTCACTTTGGCACTGAAACATTTTTATCTTGGTCTGAGGTGTTTCTGACCAGAAGACAAGTCACCTACAGAACCTCATGAAGAAGATGCCCTCAAACCCCAGAAAACTCTCAATCCTCTATAGTAAGAGCACAAGAATAAAAACCCCGTTTGATTCTTCATGTTCTTTTTATTCCCTTTCTGTGGCACAGCAAAAGTAACAAATTACAATGAATTCAAAGGTAATGTTCTAAAGACCAATTTTTATTCCAGCTCTTCTTAACCTCAGATTCAAAGATTTATGGCTATCACAGCCCCCAAAGGTCCAGGCGTAATCACTTAATCCTGCCATCTACATAGTATGTGTTGTACAGTTGAAACCCTTAGGACATGTATTTGTCCACATGAAATATGATGCATCTTTCACAATGAAAATAATTTGACTCTTGACACCCTCCCAAGTTAAATTCTTGTAGTGGAAAAACAATAAAACACAAAGGTTTTCTCTCCTTAGGCCTTTAACAAAAAGCGCCAGGAATGCTCCAGTCCCGAGCTGGTTTTAACTACACCAAGCCAACAGGGCCAACTCTAACAGATTCGTACTGAAGCATACCCCTCCTGACCTGAACGGTCACACCTGCGTGGCACACTGGTGTGGAGTGTTACCAAACGCTCTAATCAGTGCACTCAGGCTTCCCAAAAGGAAAGCAAAACTCCTATCTTCATATTATCAGTTTACTTCACCTGATAATAGTTACTCTGAAAACACAGTGCAGTTTGTTTCTGTTCTGCTTGTTGGTTTTTGTTGGGTTTTTATTTCTTTAAGTAGCTAGTGCAATACTGATGTGCAATTGCCATCCACTGATGATTGAAAAGTTATGTATTCTTTTTTCTCTTTGTACATCTTTATCTAATTTTAACTTTTACCTATTAACAGAAAGCATCATGCCCAGAAGTGGTTTAACGCTTCCATGACAAAATATCATAATGAAGACCTGACATTTCTCAGGCTTTCTGGCACAGCTAAAATTAAAAGGAAAAATCAACATTTTAAAATTAGATATTTCAATATTTTCCAGTCCCACAGTGCTAGTAATGCTGGTGTCTTGCAGGGAGTCTAGTGCTTTGCAAGTAGAGCAGAATGCCCTATCCCACAGTTTGTTAATATGCCTCCCAAATTACCTTAGTAAAAAAACTTTTTTATTACTTTTATACAACTCTGTAGCAGTTTAAAGCCTACCTTCAACCTTCTAATATCAAAATGCCAACTCACTTCAGAGTGCACATTTCTTTCAATACAGTAATGGATATTGAGAGGTAAGAGGGAAAATTACAATCCAGAAAAGTGTAACAGCCCTTTCAAGGTTTTTTCTTAATTCCTTATCAATTACTATTTCTCATTTTTGACTAGCTAAAGCAATTATGCATTATCATCAGATGTAAAAGCAAAAGAAACTGAATTCACATTCAGGTTTCCTAAAGTGCAAGTGGCACAGAGAGTAACCAGGTAACTATTTTGCCCTGTAAACAAGAGCACTGATAACAATCTACAAGAGCTGGCTTAAACATTGCAGAAGGGCTCAGACACTGTGGGTAATTCTGCAGCAGCTAGCAGAGAGGATACCACCCAGATTCTTGGCCTGCTGCTCCCGGACACTGGTCCCACAGCCACACGAGGGGCAGATGTGGGTCCCAGCTCCTCAAGCTGACATTGGTCCCCACTGAATGTTGACAGGTTCAAACTACGTGTATTAAATCAGAGCAGTAAACTTCTTGGCTGCATTAGTGACTACAGCAGGCAGCTAACAGCAGCAGCACTTGAGCCAGCACACATGGGTAACTTCCGCTGTCCCATCACCGGAAGCAGTTACCTTCAGCAAAGCCCAGGGCAGAGAGCTGGGTCAGGAGTGCATTACAGCCACGCAGTTAAATCTGACAGAGCCTATCTGTTAGGCCCTTTATTATCCCTCACTGGGGAGCTGTGCCAGATGAAGTTCCTTGCGGTGCTCCCTGACTGTCTGATCGATCCAATATTTCTGCTTCCCTTTCAGAATTTGAGAAGCTTTTACAGTGTGTTGTATTGGGGGGAAGGCATTTTGATGATGACTCAGATTCTTTATGGTTAAAATTCTGCATTTTTCTGAAAGCAAGTTCAAGGACTGGACCTTAAAAATACTAGAATCAAAATACTACCACAAAGAGAACAACAAATACAAACAGAAAGCATTGTCACACAATGGTAAGGTATAATACATTGCTATTCAAAGAAGGAACAAGTCTTTACTTGGCTCTTGGACAATATTTTCACAGAGAAACTGTAATCTCAGCACCTGCACTTAACAATGTTTTATGTATTGTATTTTCAGTGTATTTCTCAACCTGGTAACAAATGAAGTGGACTCATTCAACTGACATTTTTCCAATTGTTTCCAAAAATTAAATTACATGAAAACTTAAATGCTCCCTCCAAATATGCTGGGTTTGCTGAAAATGGGCAGAGGGAAGTCAAAATCATTTCCACTTCCTTGTTTCATTTCAATGCTGAAACATTTTATTTTACTGAAATTAAAAATATAAATAAAATGTAATGCTAATGCTCCTACAATCATACATTTATTTTTAAGTTTCTACAGTGCTTCAATAATTCGATACTTTAAAAACCTTCTGTGTTCCTCGAAAATTCTCCCATTTTCAGGTTGTGTTCACACTTGGAATGAAAACAAGTAATTAAAACATTAACACTGCAACACAAAGCCACACAGAGCTGAAACTGTTAAGAGTCACAAAGAAGACAAATAGTAACTATCACGACAACTTACACTAAATTTTATGTAAACACTGACCTGTTGTTTGTTTATAGATGCTTTAGCTCATCAGTAATGTTAAAGCACCTCACAGTCATTACAGAAAGCCATGTTATATAAAAAGGGCATTTTAAACTGAAGTTTAGAGTCAGGGTTTGGACACCGGAAGATTAACTTTCTCACTGTTAGAATGCAGATTAGAAAATCTCTGCAAGCCAGAAACCTAGCTCTGCTTCCCACTCACCCCCCCTCCCTCAGCACACCAGTTTCAATGCCTTAAGCCACATCACCCTCAGTCATAGCTATCTGCACACAGGGCCAATAGCCCTGCTCTGCCTTTCACTAGATCTGCAATCGGTACAGTATTTACAATTTTATTACTTTAGTTGATCAAAGCCATGGACTAGATGTTGACTTTTCAGCTGTTTTGGCAGCATTGTTGGAGGAACTTGAAATTATTAAGCAGATGGTCCGTAACATAACTGGGGGTTTGTTTTGCTCTAATGAGATACAGTATTTGTTACAATGAAGGAAATTGCTTGCGGATTTGCTATAATGCATTTTACATACACTGGGTTACATTTATATTGGAGTAATGAAAAAAAAATACTGTAAAAGTCTATATTACTTTTCAGATCTGATGATGTCACCAGACTCATTGTATATTTGAAAAAAAATAGGTTAGGCTTAACTTTTTGAGGTCTGTTTCTGGTTTTATGCTTGATGTCCACCTCAGTGGTGTAATGGATCCAAACAGTTAGCTCTTTGTGATCTTTCTCCAGAGGGATCACTGTACTGTTTCAGCAAAACCAACCATAGCAAGTGGCACCTGAGTATTTTTAGGCTTCTGGCCAAAATTATTCAGCAGCAGATCTTCTCTCTTTACAGCTATACGAGCAAATTTAATGCCCCATTTCTCTGGCTCTTTCAAACTTAATTTTACATTTGTGGTGTTTGGATTTAAATTCAGATTTATACAATGCAATACGGAAAGCAAATTAACAAATTCACAAGTTGACAGTGTGGACAAATGCCAGAGATGTGTATCTATCTGGGTGTAAGAGGGAAAACTGATCCAAAAGAATATTAACAAGAATTGTCTCTCCTTTGTAAAAGATCTCAAACTGTGGCATAGATATTTATTATGCGCCATGCTTATAAAACTTCCAAGATGTTTAATGGAAATAGAGCACAATAGAAGCCAGTTCTGCTTTTCATTTTATATACTACCACTGGGAATCTCTTTCTTCTGATGTTCATCCATATTATAAGCTTTTCTTTCACAGTGGGTAAGAGTTTCCTTGCTTTGAAAATAGTAATTCATTATAACAAGAAGGAATATCAACCGTATATAAATGCCAGTCCAACTACTTACACTGACTAAATTGGTAAAATCTTTTTAATCCCCTTCATAACACTCAGCACTTCCAAAAACCTCCATTCAAAACATTTAGAGAATACCAGAAACACAGGAATGCCTATATTTAAATAATAAAGTGCAGCACAGGCACCCACATCCATTTTAATAAGTAACCTCATTTTTCTAGCAAACAGTTACACAAATGAAAGTTGCAAACTCTGTGCTCCTTTGAAATACTGGGAGATGAAGTTGGAAATTGTCAATCTGAGGGCTTTTAAAGGAACGCCACATTAAAAAACAGGCTATAATACTTGATCCTTAGGAACTCTCTGTAGTAGTTTATCTTACAACCTCCCATCCCTCCTCCCCTCCTAAAGTCTTGCACAGTGACTCCAGACTAAGAATGAGCTTGGCATGTCTCAGGACTTAGCTTGAGCCACAGGCACTAACCTTGCAGGCTTTCATTTTATACTACAAAAGAAAAGTGTACTCACTCAAATCCTACAGAAAGATGTTTTCTCAGAATAAGAGTAGCTTAAGCAAATGACTTTTACCCTGTGCTCACCACAGGCTAGAAGTATGGATATTATGGTTTTAGGGATGTACTTTTGTTTAAGCAGCAGTAATTCACAATCATGTCTTAAACTTTCCCACTACTGTGGCTCAGAGGCAGACTGGGACAGGCCCTCCAGCAGTGACCCAGGCATCCCCGTAAACTGGTAAGCCTGTAATTATGGCCTCATCTGAGGCAGCTGAGATTTCCTCGTTTGGGAAAAAAACTGCTCATGCTTTAAGTGCCCTACCCCATGCTTAAATGTCAATCACCAGTAAGCCACCTACTGTTAAAACACAGCAGTAGAAGACTCACCAGGGCCACAAAGAGGTAAAAATCTACTACAGAAATTCAACAAAGATTTTGTTCACTCGTTTTCAGAAGAACAAATAATATTAGAGAATATTACAGTGGAAATTCTTTTCTTCCAGTTCCAGTATTCATTTGCAAAGTATTTCTCAGAAACGCTTTGCACACTATCAGGTAAGTTGTTGATACTGCAGGCATGAATAGTGATCTAAACCCATGAGGTCTTCCCTGTTAGTAGCAAAGGGAGTCAAGACAAACTTTACCAAAGAAGACTTAAAAGGATCTATACCATGCGCTTCCACACATGCTTTGCGAAAATCAAATCTTCCTTCAATATTCTATTCTAGCCTAACAATCTTCATTACCACACAATCTGGATACAATTTTCTTTTTATATCTGAGCCTGAAAGCCACATCTGTCCTTAACTTGCAACTCCCACCAAAGGAACTAAGAAGCATGCTTTGAAATAAGGGAATAATTCTGCCTGAGATTTACTCAACTTGCAATTAATGCAACTAGGCAGGCCAGTACTTTAAAATACAGCAGTAAATACTGGTCACCTGGATAGAAAAGACAATGTCTCTTCTACAGCAAAGCAAGGCTAAATTTATCTAAAATTGAGATAAATTCAGATTTAAAATGCAAGATTAGAACAGCTATAGCTTATCAGCTCATCTCCTTTCTCTCAGGTTCCTGTCTTCTTAAAAATACATTCTGTTTACACTTTGGAGTGTACTGAATGATAACATTTTCCCAAAGACACTAACAACCCTTTACAATTCTTGAGGCTCATCCAGATGTACATCTGTAAACATCAAAATCTTCTTGCTCTCATCTCTCTTAACCCATTTTCCCATCCAAATAGCAAGCAGAAAAGTGAGGAAATTGAGGCATGCACAATGAACTAGAAACATTACAACACGCAGTGCATGTAACCTATGACAGTGAAAAGGTTGACTTCATACATCAGAGTATGGTCCCTGCTTAAAATAGTACAGTTAAAAATATTTATGTATTAATATTTGAATTGTAACAAACCACAGGATCCCAGGTAAAAGCCAGGCTTCTTACAAATGCAAATCAAAACATGTATTAATAAAATTATATGTGAAGCATAACTATTAAAAGGTAAAATGTCATGTAGAAGCATTAGTTTTCCATATATATGTATCTAAGCGTATTTTTTATTAAAGCTTTCTATAGAAGTAGTTACATATTTCAGTAATACACAGGATATTTACAATTTCCAGGTCAAGCTCAACACAGCAGATGTTCAGGAAGCAGATTTATTGATGAAGTCAAAGAAATGTCTCAGACACTTTAGCACAGCCATACTTTTAAAGCTTTACAAACTTTCATCTGCTTTCTCTCATGATTCAATCACAACTCAGGAATAAATAAAGAGGGAGAAAGGGACATAGTATAAATTAACTTCTTGTTCTAATGCATTTAAATGAATTCTAGTCTCGTAGATAAACAACATTTCAAACAGATTTCAGTTCAAAATTGAATAAATTGTCAGTAATGTGTAAAAGAAAAAAATGTAACTTCACTGCTTCAGCTAGAACTTCCAATGAGTCTAAAGGAAATTAGAGCTCATTTTCCATTAGAATTCCAGATACTACTACTACTGGATGCCTCAAGCTCCTGTCAATAATTTCAGGTATATGCTTTAGGACATCTTGTCTTATACTGATCTGCTACTGGTTTACTCTTCCTGAAACAGGTAGAGATTAAGACTGATCCAACTTAAAAGTAGCCCATCAGATAAAAGAACAGGGCAAGCAAAGCTTCATGTGTCAGTTCATGCAGTGCTTGAAATTAAGCCATCAATTCTCTTGACCTACAAAATAGAACTAAGTTTTCACTAGATTTTTCCAAATTTATTTCCCAAATCCAAATGATGCTAGAGCATAACCCTGAAGACAAGTGCATGTGAAAGGTATATGTGAACAGTGTGTAGCAAGGAAGTACATCAACATAGTTTTTTTAACTCTTATTTTAATTGATAGGCATAGACTTTTGCTTTACAGGAAAGACCTAAGATCAACTCCTAGATACAATATTTTTTCCTACACACATACTACAAATGATTTAAAAAACGAAGGGGTAATAATGCTTTTGGGGTTTTTTGTGATGAAATATAAAAATGCCAATTCTGCTATTACCTAGTCTGTTATTACCTACATTGTGTTATTGCTGAAGAAATAACAAGTCTATGAAGAAGTCATAGAAAATACAATGCATGTAATTAAAGTACAAGCTTCAAGAACAACTTGCCACAAAATGGAATAAAAGGAATCAAGAAGATTTCTAACAACTGGAGGCAAAAGAAAAGAAAAGTAAAAAAAAAGGAAAAAGGCAGAGACTATGGAGATGAGAAATGAGGACTTTAAGCAGCTGCCTCACTGAATATAATACCTTGCAGCTGGATGAACTGCAGCACAGCTGGATTACTTTTGAGATATTGTGTATATATTCAAACATCTGTATGTTCATTAACTAGAACTTACTAAGAGAATGTATAAATAAACCAGTAAGATTTCTTGTCTTCTAGGTGAAAAAATTAGGTTGTCAAAGTATCACACACAAAACTAAGATAGTACCAGCTCAGCACAGCATATCCTGAGCCACAAGGGACCTGGCAGTTTCATATCAGGAAAGGCCAAGAGTTCCTATGTTACCTTTGCTTCTCAAGGACTGCACTCCTCATGCCAAAAAATCACAGGCATTCAGGAAACATATACCAGGGCCTACCTTACTAATCTTACACAAGGATGAATTCTGTAATTCTAATTCTGGCCCCAAACTAATTCTAATTCTGGCCCAAAATTTATTTTAAAGTTATTTGTGCATATTTGGTAGCTGTATACACATGGCCACATAAAATAAACTTTGAAGCAATATCCACAAATATGACAAGATAAATGTTACTTGTCAGAATTTTTATATTCATTTAACAGACTTCCAAACACTTCCAGAAAGGGATGCTCTGAGGTTTACTAGGTCTGGTGGATGATTTCTACTCATCAACTGAATGGAAAATACTCCACGAAACATATTATTGGTGAGACTTTAGAACTGAATAAATGGCTCCTCACAAGCCTATATACCCTTGTCTGTACAAAGCCTAAGCAAATGAGCAAAAATCTCTCAAACTCTGAAACAATTTCCAGAATTCCAGTGCTTAATGCTACTTGCACCTCTCAGTACCCCACTAAGGTTTTTAAAAGATCAATTAGGCTTTTCTTCCATTTTATAATTACTTAAATCATATTAATCAGAGCTCACTCAGTGTCTTTGGTGTCATCAATTACCAGCAGACTGGAGAAGTTTCTTAGCAAATTAGCATCATAAGCTGGCCCCTACATTTTGATCTGTAATGAGAAGCTATTTTATCATTCAAAAGGAGTGAAATCTACTTTTACAAATCCAGCAACAAAAATCATAAGTAAATAAACCATAGCAGCCATGAATTAGTCTTCAGTCCCCATCCTAAACCCAAAAGTTAATTCAGTCTAAATCATAAATGCCTCTTACCTGACATTAGGTACTGCAGTCACAAGGATTGCTAGGCACCTGTGAAAGTCATACATTCCATTTTTTCCAGCACTTATATTTTTCACAGCTGTGGCTGGGAGACATCTACAGCTAGAAGTCAGGTTACTTAGAAGGTATTCTAAAACAAGAGTAAACTCAGAAAGGATTCTATAGCAGGCACAGATCTACCTCTACAGCGAGTTTTCCTTTGAACATAACACAGGCTTCAGGATGAAGTGCTGACATTGAAGTCATTTTAGAGAAAAAGAGTACCATGAAGTCCAATGTGAAAATCACATACAGCAAATACCCTTACATCCATTCAAAGTTAGGATTCTGATACACTAGAAGTAAACAGAAACCAGGGGGAATGCCCAACTGCCCTGCAACAAGGCTGGGTGCTGCCACCCAGCAATCATAAGTCTCTCTCACTCCAGTTGATTCTGAATCCCTCATTATGGTGCTCATCAGTAGTTAGGTTTGGCAACAACGGCATTGGGAGACTGGGCATTTTTCCCCCACTCAGAAAATGCAGCAGTGACACTTGTGCCATTTCATATATGCTACTGCTGCTTTCAGCTACAAGAATTTTTATCCCACTTGAAACTCCGCCTGCCTTGAACCCTGCTCCAAAGAGCAATGTGGTGTACAGGCTGCACACAACTTCTGTCTCTCAGCAATCACACAGGAAAACAAAGCGAAGCTGCAAGAGGAAGCCAAGCCTGGCAAACAGAAGGAATTGGATGAACTCTGCCAGGCCTTCCAGAAATCCCTCTTGCTGCCACAGTTCACCCTGACCCTGCAGGTCCTGTTCAGGTGAAAGGCCATGCTCACAAGGGCCAGCCGCCTGCAAACAGCAGGGAGCAGCAGCCTCCCCCAGGCCATCGGGTTCCAGCCACTCTTTGCCAGCAACAAGCTATTTAAACAGCTTTCAAGATCTGAGCATGGCTCTGTTCCTAGAAACTGGTCTAGCTTGAGATACAGTGTTTTAAAGCCAACAATGCCTCAACTCTACCAAGTGGAACTAAATCATCTGCGAGTCACCACCATGATGATCCTTTAGCCATGTCTCATTTCTATTATTACCCTTGTTAGCATCCAGTGACTTCTAACACAAGTTAAATAACTCATATATTTGAAACAGCAGGAATTCCCACTGTCAATGCAGTGCAGGTGAACCAGCCTGCTGCCCGGCAAATAAGCACATTCTCCTGAAAGGCAAGCACTGAAACTAGAGCTGGTTTTCAACCAGCAAACAGCTTTTGTTTTCAAGCAGACAAAAATGTCATTTGGAGGAAATGTTCGGTCAAGTCTGCACTTTAGAAAAATTCCCACTAAAATTTTGCTCTGAAATAACAAAACTAAATTTTTTTTTAAAAGAAAACAATCATTTCCATGAAAATTTTGCATTTCTTTTAATATGAGGGAAGGGGGCAAATCCTCAGTATCTTTTAGGGGCAAATCACACCTGCATTTCAATGCACCAGGCTCTGATTTGCCGAAACCTCTTTCACCTCTTTTTTTTTTAAGAAAGTTAAATTGTCTCTCAGGAGAAAGGGCTCAGACTTTATGGTATTATTGTGCTTTTAAATTGCTATGTTTAAAAGGAATAAAAAAGCCGAATCCCCAGACTCTATGTTTTCAGCTATTTCAAGTTTCACATAGTGGAGATGGAATCACATCTCTGCCTGGACTTCCAAGTCCTCTCCAACTTGGGAAGCAGGCAGAGGCAGTCCTGCTGGCAGCTGCCCTTGCTGGTTGCCCCGCAAGAGCAGCGCAAGCCGGGAAAGCTAAAGACCCCTGCAGGACTCTGCACCTAAAGAGAGCAGAGCTCTTGGCACATGTACTGCTCCTATGCCTACCAGCCTGCCTCAAACAGAAACCCATGGCTAGGACTGCAATACAAAATACTGGCTATCACAAAAGCCTGGCTGTCCTTATCAAAGAGAACTCAAGGCAAGAGGGTCTGCAGTTGAGCAGGATTTTCTGCAATTGTTGATATGAAAATACTATATTTTAGAGTATATTCTGGATGCACAAGAATATCCAGGCATCCTCCTGAAGATGATCCTCTACCAGACAGAGATATTCCTGGAGAGGATTTTATTTCTTCTTTAACCTTTTACAGGTTAACTCTGCAGTTATCTCCCTCCTCCCAAAACACGCAGCTATTCTTCACTAAGGGAGGCTCCCACTGACTTATCCGTTTCAATGAATCAATAGGTTTTCTCCTTTCAGCAGGTTCTTTTCATACAGCCATTAAAATATCAAACACTTTAGGTTATGAGTTTTTCACCACAATTAAAAATAAAAGTTAGCTGAAATAAAGAGTTCAAATTAAAGAGTTTCAACCATCAGAATGATTAAAACATTGATTCTGCAGCTTTAAACTTTCTTAGAGGTTTTATGATCATGTCACTGTGATGCTTTCCCTCTGTTACAAATGGATCTTTCCTCTTGAATCCCACCCTTAAAGTCATTATGTGCTATTGATTCTCCAACACAAACTAGAGGTTTTTCATTAAGTACTCTAAATTCATAAGGTTTATAGTCCCTTTAATACAGCTGTTTTAATAAAGACAGAAGTTTGTGTTGGAGCAGTAGCAGATAAAAAAGGGGTTGGAAATGCAGCTGCACCAATCTGAATGAGGAAGAAATATGTGTATTTTTAACAAATAATCATAATTACACAACTCACCATCAAGACAGGGCTGTAAATTATGGTTTAGCTGCCCTTATTGATCCAACATAAACACTAGGAGCAAGCTGTGCTATGCAGAGGAGGGGAAGAAAGAAATGACTGTGGCATGTTTTAGATCCCCTGAGTCATCTTTGCTGGCACAGGGCAGAGCTTGTCAAAGCTGCTATGTATGAAGCAAGGAGATGGACATGGGCTGAGCTGGCTCAGAGTTGGCTGTGTCTTGTCAATAGCAGTTTAAAAAAGGATGCATCAAAGATAATACATCATAAGTCGTTGGGGCCATGTTGTAGGAGAAGTCATGGTGGCCACAGAATATGCTTTCAGTCATTGCTTGCTGAGGTACCAAGCTCTTTTTTTCTGCCTAAATGCATGGTACAAAGTGCCAAAGTTGTATAGCTCTGAAACTTTCTTTTGGGCTACTTCACAATGCCAAACATGACTTTAATTAAAAGCACGGTATATACCTAATGTTCAAAATTTGAGATAAAAAGGTATAGCTCTGCAAGTCTTTACTATACCCACAACAGATAAAACCAGGACCCACATCAGATAAAATCAGGACTGAGGCATCACAACATTAGAAACAAACATTATTAGATCAAGTGGGAGGTAGATATGAACCCACCTGAATCTCCACTGACTCGAGTTGAGCTGTAAAAATAGCTAACATCAACCGTGAATCAAAGCTGCTCATCTTAAGGAACTACCAAGAGGATGCTAGCATGCTAAGCATACACAGAAATGCCCATTTCTAGGTACAGGAAAAAGGAACTTCACACACTTGCAACACACCTTGAGTCCCTGGAAAAATAAATGAACTATGATTTCTAATACTTCCTTCAGCACAGCTTGGGAAGAATCTTTATTGTTACGAAATAGGCATTTTGCCTTTGTGCAGTAAGGCAAGGCACAGAACCCCAAAAGCTGGCTCAGACAGAGCTAGTCAAACAACGCAGTCCAACAAGGGGCTCCCTCAGTCCCCAAGAGCAATACAGAGGCAGCTGGTCTTCCAGCTGACACACCCAGATGCAGCCCTACACACATGCTTTTTACTGCTTTCCATTCAAAACTTAGCATCAGGCTATATACTACAGGATAGACATGACACCTCACCTTATTAACTGTAGCTATGACCCTTTTCTCCTTCTACACCTACTAGGATGAAGGGAGAGGCAATAAAAACATCAGAACCAGGAGGAATCTCTCCATCATGAAAGAAACTTTCCTGTTCCTTTTCCAGATCTCTTATTTTGCCTCCATTTTGGAGCTGAGAAAGAAACTTAGCCTGACAAGTTTTAAAGACTGAAGGAAAGTAAGACATACACAGAGCACTAATTGCCCCAGAGCAGATCACTGACACTGAAGGTACACACAGACGTGTATATCTTGCCACAGCATCTATTTTAGGACATACAGGGGAAGGCACTGCAATCAAGATAAAACATAGTACACAGAAGGCTTTATTTCCATTGAAGTCTTCCAGCAAAGAGAAATCCCTGCAAACATTGACTGTAATACATTAAAAACCATGGCACAATGTATTAGTTCTGCTTAATTGTGTGGCATTGTTTTATATGTAGCTACTTATACAGAAGACAATAAAAGCCATATTCAAGAGACACATTAAAAAATACAGGTAAATTCTCTTCCTTCTACTTTGTTCTTAAATCTAGACATGATAAGTAGATGAGCCTATATCCTGCATTTTAAAATTTAGGTGAGACTGTGTCTCCATTTGGAGGGGAGACATTGCGCATAACATGATAAAGAGCACACAAAGCCTGTTGGTACAGGCGACTGTAGGTAATGAAGTCATCACTGTACTCTTCTATTAGTGATTCACACAAAGTGATAGAATGGCCTCAGAACAATAAAGACAATTAGGCATATGTATTTCTTTATGCATAAATCCTTTTTGTCTTTGAAGTTTTCTGGAAAACAACTTTCAAACAAAATGAATTTAAAAAATAAGTCAGGAACCACATTCCTCTGAACCCAGAGACACATTTGAAGATTATTTACCTCACAAATAATCAAGAATCTCAGCTGAGTTGGGCCCAGCTCTTGTTTACATAAAGAAAACAAAATAAATAACTCTTAACCAACATGTTTCTGGAGAAAGGTTATGGCCCCCAACTGAGTTTTTATCCTCTAAAGGTTAGAATTCTAGAGGGGTGGCAGACCACTACTAGTGCTGCCACTGCTATGTGTTCCAGGGCAATCAGTTCAACATGCAGCTGGGGAAGTCCACAGCACAGCCATCCCTCCCATAGTCACCATCCCAACTGTCAAACATGCATTAGAAATATAAATTAGACAGCCAGACAGTCCTGAAAAGAATGCCTAAGGACCTGAGTCACATGCTACACTGGTTTAAATAAAAATTAATCCCACTTACTGAAATGGAGCCATACTGAGGCTTTGTCATTAAAAGCAAATACATTAAAAAAAGAATATAGTTAACATGTAGTAGCTGAAGTACTGTTGCAACACTATATGAAGCGAGTGGCGTATACTAGTCAAAGTGGAACTTACATGCCTTCATTCCTGTAAATACTAGAAATACTGATCTGAGATTATCTGCCCATGAATAAATGCAGCAGACAAACAGAAAAAAATGAGGAAGATAGTCAAAGCATGATGGCTTCTACTGGGTAAAAATCACATTCACCTTTCCAAAACACAATCTGTATAATAATACAAAACCAAGTTGTCTTACCTTCTGCAAAAGGTTCCCATTCATAAAATCGACCCATAAATGGCTTGTTATTGTATGATGCACACTGCACCTCTCTAATATTTCTGCTGCTTTCAGGACACATCTGTTTAGATAAAAAAACAGTCACATTATAATCAATGGCAATGTTATTACTGCTTTCTTACTTATTTACTCTAGAAAGTTAAGTTAATGAAGGCATTGCCAAATTCTAATCCAGATTAGATTAAAACAGGTAACAAACTGTGCTTTTAAGTAACAGCATCAAAAGTAAAAAAAAAGAATTTGTGGAATTGAAGGAGCAAGAGTTGTACCAAAAAAAGCCATTTTTTTATTTAGCTGTCATTTTCCTCAGCAAAAAGATGACGTTTCAAGATAAATTCAATAAATTACATCCAAATCATTTCCTGTCCACAATAGCTTCACATTTTTCATTCTTAATTTTCTGGGCTCAGATTCAACAGAGTTGAAACACTGAACATACATGCTTCCATAACTTATTAAAAACTGGCCACACCAGCTTCTTCTCATCCTATGCTTCAATACCATATTACCACTTTTGCTTTTTTTATTTCTGCATGCTGTTATTACAGTCATGTCCTGGATTCAGCTGTAACACTACTTTGTATTTTAACCTGTGCCTCCAAATGCTAGTGTAAGAGCTCTTGAAGCTAAATAGTCGAAACAACTTCCTATATACAGGCATGTGCAGGCACACACACACACACATGTATTGAGGCAGGGCAAGTTTTACAGATAGAAGTAACAGTTTTTATCAAGTCAGTTTCAACGTAAGCCCTTGGCAGACAAGCCTTGCTTAGATGTGAAGCAGATTCCAAAAGTAAATACAAGTTAAATACTTAATTACTTTGTTCTGCCTGTATCCTCACACTCAAGGCCTTACAGAAGACGACTACGCTCTGTGTGGGCACACACAAAGGGGAGAAAGATTTCTAGAAAAGGTGGGGGCTAAATAGAACAATTTCTATGCTTGGACAAGCTTTGGTCTCAGATGCATTCTTTTCAGGTGGCCTTTAGATTATCAAAATGGCTACTAAAAACACTATTCAGGAGCAATACAAACCACCTGAAGAACTGGTCTAGAACCGCAGAATATTTTTTCTATAGGAGACATTTCAAGGGAAATCTAGAGGCAACATTATATGAAAGCAGCATGGCTAAATAACTGGTTTTGAAGGGAAAAGCAAGAGGACCAGTAGAACAGCTCTTGTTGCAACTGCGACTCAGTTCTCTTACATTTGTATTGGGGAAAAGATTAGCTGTCTTTGCAGTGAAAGCCAGCACACCAGAGGTCCCACAGGAGTCTCTGCTTTGTATCCAACCATTTCTATATGATGATGTTTGCAACTGGATCACGGAGATGTTAAAGTCAAGAGCTTTCAAGTGGGCTATAAACTGTACCAAAGACATGCCTGGGGGAAGGTTCATGGACTACTTTATCTTCTATTAGAATCACAGTAACAAATCTTCTAGAATAAACACTGTTTCTGGCCAAATGGCCATCTGTGCTTTGTTCACCCACCCTTTGGAGATCTCCAAGTACATGCAAATATTGTTTCTTCAACAAACCTTCCAATAAAAAACAAAACAAAACAAAAACAAAAACTGAACAAAAAAGCCTCCTGAAACTAGGAAAATGAGCCAACAGACTCCATTGGAAGGGTGGGACCAAAAGTCTTTCTAGTGCCACATGCTGAAAGCAAAGCTATATTCCCACAAGTGCAATACACATCCTTGCGTCTGTGACAGCAATGCAGCAAGGGAAATTTAGCTGCAACAACCAACCAACCATGGCTAGGAACTTTGTATTTTTCAAAGGAAACCAATTATAGCACATATCCCTAAGGTGAAGGGATGGAACCTGAGCTGGCATAAATTAGGGTCACCACACAAACTTACAGCAGAATGACATCAGTTTGCACCAACAAAGAACCCTGCCTGAAGGGTTTCTTTTTGGAACACTCTTCCCTTTCTTTTTTTGGCACACATCATCTGACAGCCTATTGTGAAGCTTTGTTGTTCCTTGGTTTTCCTTTTCTAAGCATTGTGCTCTTGTGTACCAGTATTTTTGGCTCATAAACCGTTTCCTGTACACCCCGTTCATACCAACTGCAGAAAATGTACGAATCAAAAGATCAAAATATTCATTGCTGTTGCCAAAAAGCAGTGACACCCTCCCCTTCTAAGATCATTTTTATATAGCTACAATTTCTGTTTTTAAACTTACTGAAAGTTACTCACAGGACAGAGGCCCCATTGCTTTAAAGCAGGACAAAGGGCTGACAAATACACTAAAAATTGTGTGGATCAAGCCAAAATCAGAAGAAAAAGGCTAACTTAGTAACATCTCTGCTATTTTAAAAGTCCCAACTTGGTCTTCCTCTATTTCTTTCATCAGATTTTATCTACAAAATAAAGTTATGAGTTAAAATTGCAGAGTGTGACCTACAGATTATACTCATTTTTAAATGTTTCATGAAAGAGTTACCTACTGTCCTGGGTTCAGCAGTAGCAGTCATTTTTCTCCTTCTTAGTAGATGGTGCAGTGCTGTGTTTTTGACTTTTGGTC
>WYDI02026184.1:0-48258 GCA_009867235.2 Psittacus erithacus
TGGCACAGGGTGCCCAGAGAAGCTGTGGCTGCCCCATCCCTGGCAGTGTTCAAGGCCAGGTTGGATGGGGCTTGGAGAAACCTGCTCTAGTGGGAGGTGTCTCTGCCCATGGCAAGGGCTGGAACTGGATGTTTTTAAGGTCCCTTCCAACCCCTGCCACTCTGTGATTCTATCATTAGTTAAGGATCCTTGACTTACTGCAAAAACTTTGTCTAATGAAGGTGGCCAAGGTGAGTTTGTGGGTATGGAACCGTGTGCTGGGGTGGGGAAGCGGGGCTGTGGTAGGGGTGGAGGAATACAGCCGCATTGAGTTAGTTCATGAGAGAGCACAGGAATGTGACATGCTTCCTCAATCCTGTGTTTAGAAAGCCCCAGTGTGGGAGATCACAGGGGCCGAGTTCTCTAAAGCTGAAGCCCACACTGCAGACGGAATCTCCATTCGCTTCCCTCGCTGTACCCGCATTCGAGATGACAAAGACTGGCAGACAGCCACCAACCTCCAGCAGCTAAAGGTGAGTTAATGCAGTATGTCTGCAACGCGTTGGAGAAGAAGTTCTGACAACAGTCTGTGTTTAAAAAGACAATTTGGATAGCAGGGTACGCAGTGAAGATGTCTGCTGGCTGGTACCTGCGATGGTACCTGTTTAATCTAGGCTCAGGCTGCTTGCTGGGTTATTCTGATGTGAATTTTATTCTTTCATGGGGCTTCTTGATTCCTTTGAGTTATGTTGTGCACTTTCAGGGAAGTCTGTGCTGGCAGCTGGTTGTATCAGCTCCTGTAACAGCCTTCATGGTGAGGCATTTCCTTCCTCAAAGAGGTGACCTTTATTCTCTTGCTTATGGTCATTCGGTCTCCCATTGATTGCTGAGGCTGAGGGAGGCATCTGGGAAGTGACATGGGGGAGCCTGGCCCAGTTCCAGGGCACAGAGGCCAAGTGGCAGGCAGCCAGGCCCCCTGGGCTGCACCCACCCCACGCAGCTTCTGTACCTCCTGCAATGGGAAGTGGGCTGGCCTGCTGCCACCCCAGCTGCTCCTGAGCTCTGGCCTTAGGTCTCAGCGTAGTTACTGTCATTTGGGCTGTCTTCACACCGCCTACAGGGATCCTGGCAGCAGACAGAAGTACTTGTTATGCCATCAAAGGAAGGAGGGATTCTGGCTCCCTATGCAGGTGAAGGAGAGAAAGGTAAAATACCTTCTTCAGACAGACTGTTCCTTGTGTGAGCAGTGGGTGGTGTTCCTTTTTCAGGCTAGAAGCCAGGCTCTGAAGAGGTAGTCTGTCTTGCTCTGTAACAGATGTGAATGGCTTTTGGTAGTATGGCTTCTCTTAATGCCAAGTAGCTGGGTGGAAGGCAGAGAGCTTTGACAAAGTTGACAGGAAAATGGCTATAAAGAGGAAAAAGAAGTATTTGAGCAAACATACTGGGGGGGAAACAAACTAGAGGAGACCACGTTACAGCTCAAATCTAATGTCAGAGGTTTTCGCGTGGTTAAAGGCAATGCTTTGTTCTCTGGTGGGACAGGAGCTGTACCAACTCTCCAAAGAGAAGGCTGATTTCAGTGTTACTACTGGGGAGGAAGATGAGTCCACGGCTGGCAGCAGTGGAGAGAATGAGGGAAATTCGAGGTCTTCCACACCACACAGCACTATTAAAACTCCCCCAAGCAAGTCACCTGCAAAAGCCCAGAAGCCAGAAGGTAACGTGGTGCTTTTGGGAGAGGAACCTCGGGTGTGCTGTGCCTTTGGAGAGGCTGGCTCTGGATCTTTGCCTTCTGTCAGGTGCTTGAAGATCCTGTGGCAGCTTCCACGTGTACGTCAGGGATCACTAGCAAAGCTGTGTTAACACCCTTGGTTTGGCCTGTGTTGCTTGAGCACAGACTGAACAGCCACAGCTCTAAGCTAGAAAAGATGGGAACAGCACTGACAATGCTGTTTAGGTTGGTGTTCAGGCAACTCACATGGACAATAAAAGGGCTCTGGGATTATATGCTGCTTGGAAATGGGTATCTTGGACCTAGTGGAGTCTGTTATAGTTTGTACCAAAACTGCTTTGGAGCGATTCCTCTGGGGCTGCAGTCCCTTTAATCTGACTAGCTCAAGGTCCTTAGCAGAAGGTATAAGGCTGATCTGAACAGCAAACCTGCTGCTCCTGTTCCTGCAGATCTCATGTCCTCTGCTTCGATGGGGTTTAGCCATAAACCAGTATTTAATTTTATTGGCTGAAGTTCATGCATGTGACAGGGCACCTGGATGCAGGGCATTTCCAAGTAGTAAATTGCAGAGCTGTGACATGAGCTTGCTTCACCAGCACTTTGCCACTGGGGAAGAACTGAGGCAGTGTAGTGGCAGCCAGGAGGGAAGCTCAACGGCAGCATCCTGGAAGCGAGGGCAGGAACATGCCTCACACCGTTTGCAGTACAAAGGTCTTAGTTACATTCTAATACACAAGTTTTCCAGAAAGAGGGGGGAACTTTTCCCTTTTCCTCTCTTCATTCTTCCCCCCATTTTAATGCACAACCAGTATCTGGACAGAGAGCACAAATGAGACAAGGTTTTTGTTTCTAGAGAGCAAAGCAGTCATTGGATCCCCTCAAAAATCAGAAGAGAAACGAGGTGAGAAGAGGAAAGCATCTGAGATGGAAGACAATGGCAAAAAGGTATGGTCAGCTGGGCAGCAGCCACTTTGATGGGAAGGAGCTGAAGCACTTTTGGTTGTCTCTTCACTTATGCCTTCCATCAGGAAAGCTTGAAATCCTCCTACAGCAGCACCCTAAGTTAAAATGACATGTAAAGGCAGAAATAGCAGCAGTCCCCTGGTAAAGACAGCAGATGGCTGAGCTCTCCTGTCTGCAGAGCTGATGTAACTGGGTTTGTTGTGCTAAGGGCCAATGTTCTCCTCACCCACTGACAATATCATGCTCCACGAAGCACTGAGGCTGCTGAGCGGCTGCTTTTCCTGACTGCTGCATATGGCAGAGGTGGGAGCTGTAGAGGGAGGGAACTGTCCTTTCTAGCCCATTGTGCAGCAAATTGTGGGAGTGGAGTAAGAGTCACTGAGCTGTACATTTCCTGATGAGCCTGGAGTAGCTATTTTGATATAAACAGTAAGTTCTCCCCCAGGGTAGTTATGTTCTACTTCAACTACAAAGCATCAGCTTGTAAAGACAGAGACATTAAGATCGTGTTTACTGGAACACATCAGCATCATCACTAAGGAAAGTAATGGGATAATTCTCCTTAGCTGGGGCAGTGCTGTTCAGCTGGAACATCTGGCTGGCAGAGGAACCATGTGGGTGCTGCTCCTGTGTACAATTTAACAGCAGCCCTTTTATTAGGTGTGGGATTAGAATGAGAACCTTGGGAACTGCAAATGGACTCTCTCATGCCTTAAAGTTCTTTAGAGTCACTTCCAGCCCAGTTTAATGGTTTTACCAACCTGTGCTTCTGTCCCACAACCTGCAGATACTGCTGGACATATTCACTGGTGTGAAGCTCTATCTATCGCCCTCCGTGAAGGACTTTGACAAAATCCAGCGGTACTTTATAGCATACGATGGGGACCTTGTGACAGAGTCTGACACAGCCTCAGCAACCCACGTTATAGGGGACATCGATGACAATCCTGGTGCTAAGCGTGTGTCTCCCAAGTGGATCTGGGAGTGCATCCGGAAGCAGAGGCTGGTAGCCCCATGCTAGCAGTGGGGGGCAGCTGAGCAGTCCCGACACAAGAACAGCTGAGAAGTAGGTAGATGGAAGAAATGGTGAGATTCCTCTGTGGAGACATGGATAGAAATAAAGTGCCCAAAACCATCAGAGGTAGTTCTAAAGGTCCATGTGGAATCAATTAAAACAGCTCTCTGAGGAAGTGTCACTGCTGCATCCATTTCTCTGCCCATACTGCAGGCTGCTGCATTTACCCAGTGCTGCTTTAGTCCCTGGGTTTTTAAAGTTGGGGTATTTTTATAGATAAATAAAACTGAAGCAGTTTCTCCTTTGCTGTCAGGAGTTATTTCCCAACAGTTAATCTCTGGACAGGAGCACAGCCCATCAGCTCTGTGAAACCACCAGCTGTGAACTGCTCCACGGCTACAACTCACATGAAGGACATGTCCTTCTCCTGCTTTGACTTTGCTTTCCTAACACAGCACAGGTCTGTATCTGGTGGCAGTCTGCACCTTTGCTGTAGGTTTCATACTAAAACTGGGGCACCAAATAATCTTCAATTGCAGCAACTGCTGTAGCATTCTCCAAGCATCCCCTTGGAGGGTTTGTTCTCTAGAATATGCTGCCCATGTTTCACTAAGTAAAAGCTGAGGCAAGAATTCTACCATCTGGGTAGTTGAGACACCTCCTTCTCTGAAGCTGTTCAAAACTATTGCAAGTACTTGAATATTAAGGAAATAAGGAAGATGGGGTTTAGCAACAGGGGTTCATTTTAACTATTATGCAAATGTCACTGTGACTCTGCATGCCATACTCATGACTCTGCATGAGCAGGGTGGGTGCATGTGTACATGATGGAAGGAAAATCAAGTTCACCAGTTTACTAGTTTCTTTAACCTCAAGGATGCTCTCCCCTTTGTAATCTCCACCCCATTAATACTGCACTGCTAAAAGTTAGCATGTGTTTGTTACCTTCTTTCCTTCAACCTCTCCTGTACTTGTCCCCCACCTACTGCTGCTATTTAAGCGCCTGCTCTCCCAAGCCTTTCCTGGTTGAAGTTCAGAAGTAGCTGTAGAGTCTCCGCTTTCTCCTGGCCTGCTGGTAACAGTCAGAAACCAAGGTTAACTAAATCACAGTTCAACTTTATTATAAAATTATAAACCAAACTTCTGTACCAAAACTAGGAAGTTTCACCATCATCGTACCAAGCGGATTTAACATGGCATTTCAAGTAGAGTATGAACTTGTAAAATACTTAAAAGTATGTACAGTGGACATAAAGCACATAAATATTACCATTTATTAGTTCAGATCATTATATTCCTTTGGATCATTAATCAGTTTCCTCCAGATTTTGATTTTCCTTTAAAAACAACTCAGCCATAAGTAGATAATCATTTTTCAAGGGAAACACTGGAGCCAGGAGACAAAAGTGGAACCTCCTCCCTTCAGAAAGCACATTTCAGTCACAGGGGGGAATGTATCTTCTCGTTCCTAAGGTTTCAAGAACTGATCTGCAATGATTTATCTGTTGTAGAAAATAAGCCTACCCTCTCCAAGTACATCTGTCTGCAGGGGAATCATCTCCTTCCTGCTCCCCCCAGCCCTGAGTTTATTGACAGCTATGACAACATGAATTTTCACAGTGAGTTTATGAATGAGGCTGTTCAGCACTTTGTATGTGTATTCCTGTACTCAGAGGTCCCTGTGAACCTCCTGAAGAGTAAATACAGTGACTGCTTACCTGCCCTTTCTTTCTTTAACATGGTGCATGGAATTGTACCAGTTTTCATCTCCTGCTGGAAGCTGTTAAACCTTAAGCCAAAGATTAAAGAACAACCTGAACAGAGAAAGAGTTAAAACTCTGAATTCTTAGTTCAGTAAACCTCAGCACCTCAATAATGCAGCAGTTCTGCTACCAAGTGACAGATTTCTTCAGCTTAAGTGCTTTGTTAATACTCACAGAGACCCTCCACTCCATGCCAGTTGAGAAGCGAGTTGCTGCTCATGCAATACTCCATGTTAAAGGTGACACAAGTTTAATTCCCTGTTAACATACATTACCACTTACTGCAAAAGTAGATGTCTTTGGTGATGGTTTCTGTAACTGCACTTCTGCTACTCCAAGAGCTGTAAGTGGACACTTGGTTTTGTGCTATTCCTCTGCTGGGAGCTGTGCAGAGATGCAGCTTGAACACTAAGTGATCACCCCCCATGAAGGGAAAAGCTAGACAAGAAAGAACCTGCAGCAGAAGATACTCAGCAAGGGACCTGAAATGAGTGTACAATCCTATGGTGGCTGAAAACTTAAGGCATCAAGATTCTGAAACTCAGGGAGAAATATGCCAGCTACAGCTCTCTCTAGCAAGGCTTCCAAATAAACATGCTGCTCCTGAGGGCTTGCACTTGTCATGAATCAGACCCCAGTCTCCTGTCCACCCTCACAAGCAGGAGGAGTGAAAATCAATTGCTTTGATAAGCAGTCTGCATGTACAGGAATAAGGGTGAGCAAAGGGGAGGATGGGGGATGTTTACGAAGCAGAAGCATCTGTAATGATTCAAGGGAGATAGTTTCCTTTCTTTCTTGTCTCCTCTCTACAAAGAAAGTCACCTGTACTTAAGTATGATTGTGTAACAGTAGAAGCCTTACTGCTCTGTAGTTGTGTCTTGGCCTCACTAAACCCTCTGAAAGACTCAAGCCTTAGATTTGTAGCTCCTTAATCAAATGAAATGAGTTCAGGTTTAAAACTGCAAGTCAAAGGGATGTCCCTGGTGTGTACACAAACTCACCACACAAGGGCAGGCTCTATGGGCCAGAGTCTCACTCCTGTTCCATTTTTCAGTACTTACAAAGTCCACCTTCAAATAAAACCATACAATTTTCCACCGTTGCACTAGGCTAGAAGTGTTTATTGTGCTGTGGAGGGGGGAGGCTGGCTGCCTGTCCTGCAAGCATAGGAATTGAACATTAAATTAAAGGTAAGAATTAACAAGTACAATTTATTTTCATCTTTGAATAAAGCAGCAAAACAAAGGTCACTCTTTGAGATCCCACTGCTCTTGTATTTACTAGTCAGGGGAAAATATGAAGCCTCTGGATCTGAGCTTTGTGGTGGGAAGCCAGAACATCCCTGGATCCCCACCTCTAATGGATCAAGTTATCCTAGAACATAGGTTAATAGTTTGTGTGTTTGCTGCTGGCAATGAGCTCCAAGGAGTCCAGGCACTGTGGTGTAAAGCACTATCATGGGAAGAGCACAGCCAGGCATGGCTTGGGTAAGAACAAGTTTTCTCAGGCTTCATCCTTCCCTCACTTCCAGTTTCCAGTGGGGTCCATGTGCTAATCTCTGCCCTAACTATTTGTAGCTGTTTTGACCCTTTCTCTCACAGCAGATGAGGCTTTAAGGCATTCCCAGTCTTCCTTCCACACACTTAGGACTTAAAGACGTGGACGGCCCTTATCACATACTGCCTGCAGATGGGACACTCGCTCATCCGCTTCCCGCACTTGGTGCAGGTGACCATGTGGCCACATTCCAGCAGGACACAGTCAATGGGTGCATCCATGCAGATTTTGCAGAGGTTTTCCTCCGTGCCTGGGAGCCCAGCACCGCCTGAGTAAACAAGAGACCAGGAATGGCATGAGACAAAGAAACAAGGCAGGTACGTTGTCTCTGAACAGTGTGTGAGTTGGTTTTATCCAACTTCTCTGATGGACTTGTGCACACTGAAGGTCTGATTAACCTGACGTGGAGGTGTCTGCTCCATCAAGGAGCAGGAGGTTTTAGCTTGTACAGTCATTTGTGTGATGAAAACAGAAATACCACCGAGATTCTTAGCAGTGAGGCAACATGGGTCTCTCTTCACTAAGTGACAAACAATAGGACAAGAGACAATGGCCTCAAGTTGTGCCAGGGGATGTTTAAATTGGATGTTAGGAGAACTGTCTTCCCCAAAAGGGTTGTCAAGCACTGGAACAGGCTGCCAGGGAAGTGATGGAGTCACCGTCCCTGGAGGTATTTGACAGACGTGGAGATGCGGCACACAGGGACATGGTTTTGGCAGTGCTGGGTTAACAGTGGGACTTGATCTGAAAGGTTTTTTTCAACTTGCACAATTCTAGGATTAAGAATATCACTTACCAGTTTGATCATCAGTGTCAGAAACTGCAACAGAAGAAGAGAAGGTTATTTGGTGAGAATAAGAGAAGCTGGGTTAAAAAACGTTTCTCAAGCACTGTTATAACAGGGGAGGAAACTGCCTTTTGCTCATCCCCATGCAGGGGCTCAAGCTGAGGCTCTGATCAGGATAGGTTCAAGTGACAAAAACTTTCTCTTGCTGCGTTTGCACAACAGCCAATGCTTCACAAAGCTCAGCAGCCACCTACAGTGATGTGTCAATGCTTAACACAGAATCGATGCAGTGCTTGGTTTCCAAGAACTACACTTTCAGTTCCTTTGGTGTTTCACAATCTCACCAATACTGCTGAGCACACCCGAGACAGGCAATAGTGATTGACAGAAAAGGGTAAGCACTGTCAAAAGCACGAGATACAATGAAAGAAGAATTTAAACCCAAAGCAGTTGTCTTAAATCCTGTTACCATTCACAGAGGACAAAGCTTAGTTTTTAAGACAACAAAGCTACATTGGACAAAGAGTGAGAAACAAACCCCTCTATGAAATCAGTGTCCCAATCCATTTCTCTTGGAAATCATTTACAAGTGTATCTCTTTTAACCCTAGAACTGCAGACTGGCGCCTGCAAGTCAAGCCAGGCACATTCTCTATGCATCTCTAGCACACCACCATCCCTCCCTGGTCAGCGTGCAGCAGTGCACTGGAGGAATGCTCGTGTGATCAAGAGTCAAAGCACAGCTCCCCATGGCTGGGCAGCAGTGGGAGCCACCATTACCAGGCACGTGCCTGCTCTGAAGTGGCTGGCTGCTTTTGGGTGGCATTTTCCTGCTCACTTCGCCAGTTACCATGAATCGACAGATCAGAGCTTACAGTCATCCCTCTGCAGTCGCACTTCAGCTGTTCTGTGGGTGATGCAGTGACTGCATGATCTGCCACAGATGAAGGGTGCAGAGTTCTTTGTTGCTAACAGAGGGAAGCCACTCTCCAGAGCTACCATAATGCTCTCCTCTTAAACAAGTACAAGTAGTGGTGAATAAAAGTTTAGCTACTTTAACATATGTAACACTTCCTGCTCCCTTGCACAAAACAGGTATGTTAAGCTCTAGTTCCTTCTGCAACTGTCCGTAAAAAGGGAAAACCTGGAAAACAGGCACATTTGCTAAGTTTCTTACCTAGATGTTGAAGGTCTTTCTCTTTATAAAGACGAGTCACCCTCTCTAGCAGCTCCCACTTTTCACAGCAGCCTTTGTAGTTGACAAAGTTGCGAGCAAGGATTTCCTTCAGCTGTCGCACAGAGAGCGCATTGATGTCTCCAATGCTTGTCAGATCAGACAGAGAAGCCTTCCTCCCCTGAACCAGGTTATCTTCCGAGTCCGTAGACTGAAAGGGAACAAAGATAGAATGATTCTTGCCCTCAACACATAGTGCTACAGCTTAAATCAGCTTTCAATGTGAGCTAGCAGGAATACATGTTTGGATATAAATGCATCCCTGATTCCTCTGTGAACTCCTCCATCTATCAGAAGCACAAATCCTAGGATGGAAATAAATCATTTCTATTAGAATAGTGTCCAAGAACACCGGTTCTTGTGGAGGACATGATGATGCCAAAGAAAGGGGCTGACTGGGTCTGCCAGTGGGCAGTCTGAGTTACGGGTTAGCCCCCATCTCTCTGCCATAATACTTCTGTGGCAGCAAATACAGCCTTGAGAACCTGGTATTCCTGCTTATTAATTCCAGGACACACAAACCTGAGTCTCCTCTTCTGTTGGTGCTTCAGCTGCAATCTCGACTCCTGTCATACCAACTTGGCTTGGAGGCACATAACCATTTGCCTAGAAGAGGAAATAACGCTTTCACTAACAGCATATCTGTGTGTCCAAAGCGAAATAAACTCAATATTCATCATGACCCTGCCCATGGCCGGGGGTTGGAGCCAGATGATCTTTAAGGTCCCTTCTAACCCAAACCATTCTGGGATTCTATAATCATTCTGTACCTGCAAACCCCACGCACTGGAAGCACAAACTGCAGCACAAAGTACAAGTGAGGCACACTCACAGGAAGCTTTTCCCGTGCATCACTTACAAAACCAAGCTTGACATAAGTACAACTCTGAAACTGCAATCACCATCTCACCCTTTAAAGCCTCACCTTATTTAAGCCCTGATAGAGTATTCATACAGCAAGATCCCACATGAGGTTCTTATAAGGCTGGATCAGGAGGAGACCAAATAAACACATACACACTTATATATATATTGCATATATATATGCAATGCTTCAGTGAAGTGTGGCAGTGTGCTGTGGTATGGTAATGACAGCCCTGATGGTACATTGCTACCAGTACAAGGCTCTGTATTACACAGTTCAACAAGTCATCTTCAAGTGACCACAAACACCTCCTCAGGTAGGTTCTGGACTGGACAAATAGGAGATACCACATGAAGGACCAGCAGCAACAAAGCTGGAGAATGAGGAGGAGCAGCTGCTTTGAGCGCTTAAAGTGAAAGGAACTGCAGTGTCATTTAAGCTGATCTCCCCCCAGCAGCTGCCATTCCCCTCTGTGGTTTCCCTATGACAAAGGAGACTGTAACGTTACCACCCTACTTATCTGAGTGGGCACTTGTTAATATTTACCAAGTAAGAGGATAACGATAATGATGAAAGAGCCTGAGCTGTAGCAGGATGTCACGCAAACGGAGACAAGCTGACATGTACCATGGGGGCAGTAAGGGAAGACAACAGAGCTGAATGTGCTGGTAAAAACTGGAATGGCAATAGCCAGAAACCAGAGAATGAAATGGTCTTTTAATGATTTGTGACAACTGTCCTCCCAGGAAAGCTCTTCTTTTGTACTACATACATCTGCTGAGGAAGCAGGAGGTACATACACTTTCACAGCTTCGATCCACAGGGAACTAAATACACCTATTTACTTCCTAATAGGATTAGGAGCAGATGTCAAACATGGAGTAAACTTTCCATAGCAGATAGCAGAAAGACAAACAAAGCAAAGTCAATAAAAAATAATTAAGCTCCAATGCCCCCGCCATGGTTCATTACAGACTGCAGAGTGAATAACGCCCTCAGCTTTGTCTTCTGTTGGTCTGAGTGCAGAAGGCACCAAAAACCTCACCCATACTGCAATCATCTCTCATCAGTTTCAGTTCCAAAATGGCTTTAAACTGTGCTTGTGTCTTGCACATGAATTAAACAACAATAGTAAATGTTTCTTCTAACACCTACAGACAACATCAACACACCAGACAGATCTGTGCACTGACACAGCCATCGGGTACCAAAGCAATTAACCACAGAGGATCTAGTGGCAATGGCACATCTGGACCAGAGCACCAGAGGAAATGCATCTCAAAACAGTGGTGGAGTTCTCCAAGTGAAGGTTCAATGTATTCAGCGCTGCCCACCAAATTCCATAGTGTAGAATGGGAATAGCACATCAAAGTTGGCGGTGGCATGTTGTGGTTTTGGCTGGGATAGAGTTAATTTTCTTCCCAACAGCTGGTGCACTGCTGTGGTTTGGATTTAGTGTGAGAATAATGCTGATAACACACTGATGTTTTAGTTGTTGCTACGTAGCGCTTACCCAAAATCAAGGACTTTCCAGTCTTTCCTGCTCTGCCAGTGAGGAGCTGCACAAGAAGCTGGGAGGGAGCAGAGCCAGGACTGCTGACCTGAACTAGCCAAAGGGATATTCCATACTATAGAACATCAGACTCGGTATAGAAACTGTGGAGGCTGATCGCTGCTTGGGGATGAGCTGAGCATCAGTCAGCGTGTGGTGAGCAATCGTTCATCACTTGTCTGTCGTAAGTTTTATTCCTCTCCCTTTTTCTTATTATCATTGTTAATACATTCTACTTTATTTCAACCATTAGACTGCGCTTATCTCAACCTGCAGGTTTTACCTATTCCACTCCCCATCCCACCAGGGAGGGGCAGGGGGCAGTGAGTGCGTGGCTGCTGGTACTTAGTTGCCAGCTGGGGTTAAACCAGGTCACAGCAAGCCAGTTTTACACACAGCAAGGCAGCATGAACTAACTCATGTTGCTTCCTAATCACTCTGTAAGAAAGTGAGGCCCTCACTGCAAAATGAAAAACAAACCTAAGAAGAGCAAGTATAAAACACAACTGAAGTATTTTGTCATCTGTTCCATACAGAACCCTTCTTGCTTTTTAAGCAGGTATAACATAACACTTTTTTTAACATAACACTCTTTTTGGCACATATCTACTTGGAAAACCTCATGCAACCTCAATAACTAATCCAAAAATACAGAGGAATGAGTTTGGAAAAGCTGCTTCTGGCTGGAGACTGTACCTGTTCATGTTCCTGAGCTAATGAACTTGAGACGGGACCTGCAGACCCTGGAGATGCATCATGTGAGGTAGAAGATGCTGGGCTGGTTGGTGGGAGAATCACAAAGTCTTGCTGTCCAGAGGCACTAGTATGAAATGGATTTGTTCTTATCTGATCTTCCTGGGTAATTACAGGCTGCTGGCCAAGAATCAGCAGCACCAGGTCCTCCTTTTCACGACACAACTCTGTGGATATCTCGTGGAGTGCCAAATAGTCTCGCAGATCCTTCACCTTCATCTTTATCAACTCCTCCCGCTGAAAAGCTGTGGCTCGGAACCGCTGGCAGAGGTGGCAGAGGAGGGGACCACCTTCAGCCTGGCTGGAGCAGGACATACAGAAGCTCTTCTTGCAGTCCAAGCAGACGTGCTGGTAATGAGAAGGGAACAAAATCAAACCCATCCATGACCCACAACAGAGGTGCACAACGGCCGTGGGCAGTGCTCCCCTACCACCTGAAAGGCAAAGGAAGCAACAGCCTCTGATAAAGCATCATCAAACCTCCTGCTGTATGAAAAAGTGTCAAGTTTGTTACTCATGTTCCTATATCAGGAAAACCCCCATTTACCCAGCACGAAATGTTAGATTCTTAAGACTCGTCCCTCAGATGACACCTTATTCAGGTGTTCTGCACCTTATTCAGGACCTGTTCATGTAGTTTAAGCCACAGGTGAAATCAGGAGACACCTGTGAGGCAGCAGACTTTGAAGTAAATGACACCTAGTTGTGCACTGCATCATATAACAACCAAACCTCTGTGAATTAAGGAAGCTCTGGCACTGGAGGGAGCTACTTAAAACCCTTTCTCCATTTCATCAAGGTAACACTTGCTATGAGTGACCTTTCCCCCTTTTTTTCCTTCCCCAGTTTGCTGCAATCACTGAATGAATCTTTTTTTTGCCATAAGAAGGAAAGGAAAGAGCAGTGCTGAGTGCCTGACAGACATCAAAGAATCCAACATTTATTTATGCAACAAAAATAGCCAGCTTACGTTGGAAATACCAGGCAAGCAGTGTGCCAGTTAGGTGCTAGGCAGAAAGTGCTGGAAGGTTTGGAAATAGCAGGCCCCAGATGTTTAAATCTTTACAGATTCAGTTCTGTTGGTTAATGTCTCTATTTTATCCTGTTCTGGTCTCCTCACTCAGGGCTCCCTTTTCAAGCACTCACAGTCCATGGTGACTTCTGCAGAAACTTGACTGTTCCAAGTGGGAAGTCAAATCCTACATTTTCCAATAGGGAGAGCAGCAGAACAGCCCCATTACGTGCCTTTAAAAAAGTCCAGAGGGAAGAAAGAACTGGTTTCAGTGCTGGTTAAAAATGCTAATTCACAGCCTTGGAGAAGACAAGCATCTCTATGAAACGCTGACATCCTGAGCCTTTGGAGCCACGCAAGGAAAAACACGTGTATTGTATGTGAGTGGAGAAGCAACAAATACAAACTCAGAGACAAAAATACTGCTTCATGAATTCCTTCTACTGATTAAAGACCATTTTTAACTTCAGTCCAAAGCAAGCAGATGTTCCTCATGTTTTAAAGGGTGGAAATACACCACTTGCTTACATGAGCTCCTTCTGATCCCCTGACAGCTCCCTTGCCCCACACACCCCTTACAATTATAACCAATAGGCTTCTCATTTAGACCCTGTAATAAAACTTACAGTGACAGTGGAAAGAATCCCCATTTCCTGCCTAAGCATTTTAAGACATGAAAGTTTCTACCACAAAGAGACTCTCTGGTCATGCAAGCTTGAAACCTCATCTCCAAATTGCTGTTTGGGGGCCTGCCAAGTAAAAGTGACTTTCATCAATGACACAGCAGGAAAGGAAGGGCAATTTCCACATAGCAGTTTTGAGAAGTTTTCCTTCACTTGGTCATTAGAAAAGAACCCCATTAGTATTTACCTGTCTTCTTTTGACCTTACAATTGCAGGAGCACTCCAGCTTCTCAGGGTAGAGACAAGAACTACTGGTTGTGCATGTCTAGAGCAGGGGAACAAACACTCCACAAAGGCAGAGGAATGGGCAATAACCCCATTGACAACACTCACCCTCTCTCAACCATCCATCTGTGACAGGGGAGCAATCAGAACTGAGGAAGAAAACAACCAAACCCCAAACAGCCCTGGTTTTGCTCTGGGCAGGGGGAAGCCACCACCACACTCCAAAGGGAACCATTGTATGGCCGAGGACCTTCCAGCCAGAGAACTCCTACGTATTTACATGGTTAGGCATCACATAAGAACGCCCAGTACAAGGGCTGCATTATCCAACATGGGTTTTGGAAGCAATTAACAGTAATAACACAAGTCTGCCTTAGTTATCAAATGATACAGTTCAGAAGTCAAAATAAAACCAGGCCTGTCTCTGGCTTATCAGTCCACCACTAGGATTTATCTTCAGGGAAAAAAAGCTCCCCAGCCTGTATCTAAGCATAAAGCATTTAAACATACACAGAAGCCGCCTGTAACCATCTCAGCATTAAGCAGCTTTTACAGCTCTGAGATATTTGCTGAACTTTAAAGACAGCAGTCTCTCCAGAATGATTACTTTCAAATGTTGCTGTAAATGAAAACCTGTTCCAAAAAGGTCAGGCGACTTCTGACTGATGCTCACTGACAGACAAAGCATGGGCAAACACAAGTGAAATACTTCAAATCAGCAGCCTGGCCAGAGTGGAAGCTGCTCCTGGTTGTTTGCTCTCACAGTCAGTCTCCCAGAGATACCAGGATGGGGCCTTGATACACTTGGCTCTTGCCTGTATGCAGGATAAAATGAAGGAATGCCAACATTTAAGCTCTCACTGCAGCTACTGTTCTTCAGGGCTTTTTTAACCTTACACTCTAGCTTGCCAGAGCTTTTCCTGTAAGCATGCAAAGAAAAGCATCTTCCTGAAAACATCAGCCAATTTAAGGCACTGAAATCAGAAAATGGGGGAGAAAGGAATAACAATGTGACATATCCACCGAGAATTCCTGCCACAGCCTTTATCAGCAGAGAGGGAAATGAAGGATGCTCGATTTACATTGAAAAGATTTTGTGGAATCGGTTTGCTGCAGAAAACTAAGATCAAAAGTCACCAAAGAGAAGGAAAACACCAAAAAACTCAACAGATTTTTGCTCTCAAGATTGATTTTTACATCCTTTAAAGATGCTCCAACAGTTACCTAAGAGTGTCCCATAAGTACATTCAAATGTCCCCTCCCCTGACCCTTTTAGTAGGTGCCATGTTGTACAATAATTCAAATACAATCAGGATAACAGATCAGGTTTTCTACATGCCATCATTCTGCTTTGGGGCTGGTGGCTGGTTGTTGGTTTGGGGTTGGCTTTTTTAAAGGAATCTAGGTTATCCTTATGGTCACCAGAGCAGAAGGAATTCATTTTTATCCATTGTATTCCAGTAGAAACATTAACTGGCCACTAGAGTTCAAAGGTGTTGACTCTCATGGGAGAGAATGCAGATTTTTCCATGCTCTTGTTGCAGCAGAGTGAGATTTCATACACTTCTCAGCCCAGGTCAACAGCATTAAAGAATTCACATGGCCACAAACATGTCAGTGCTCTGTAAGTTCTGAAGTCAGTTCCCTGCTGGAGACCAGGGAGTGGTGGATGAGCTCTAGCAGACTTCCCAGCAGCTGTTTAAGCTTTGGCACCCAGCTCAAGTCAGCCCCAGAGATCACTGCTCTGTGGTTGCAGTGGCAGAAGGAAGGTGGAATGAAGGTTCAGGAGCCCCCTCCCTTCACTATACTGAACCTAAGCCTCAAACTCATTTTCATTGACAGCCTGCCCTGAATGGGAGAGCTGAGAGACAAGCACAGGTTGTACTCTGCTGCCCCAGTTAGGCTGCCAGCCGAGTTGCACAGAACAGCGTCTGCTGGGGGCAGAATGTCTTGAACTGCTTCAGCAGATCCTCTACAGTGTGCATTTGTGCGCCAGAGCTTTAGCTAGCCCCGATCAGTCAGAACGTTTTCACGTATCTGGAGCAATAGTGATCGCTCTTATACAAGACACTGCTTCAAAGACAGCCTACACAGAACATAGAATTTAGAAGATACAAGGAAAAACGGGCCTACGGTTCCAGCAGTGCTGCCGTGTAATTCATACTTAACTGGGTGAATTGTTTTCATTTCAAAAGCAGGATCATCTACATCCACTATTTACTACTATGCTCAATAGTAAGCACTGGATTCAGAGTAACTCCTTCCACAAGTGTTTGTGAAGACACGTCACGTTAATGAGGACAATGTTGAAGATGACACAGTGTGTGGAGTGACATGCAGTAACTGCACTATTCCAGCTGACCCAGAACCTGCCTACTGTCAGAAAAAGCATAAGCATCCTTACTTGCCCAAAATACATGACTGTATATGTAAGACACTTAAACCACAGAGTGTGGATACTGGACAACTTTCCCCACAAAAACATTTTTCAAGCAGCATTATAGGAACCACCATGGCCAAATAATGTCCTAGACAGGGTCTGCTGCCCAGTTCAAAGTCTTGTGGCAACAACTGTTTTAGTATCTATATGCTCATAAATGAACTTTACAAGCAAGATAAAATAGATTCGGTCTTTTATAACTTTCTTCTACACAGACCCTCAATAAACTTCTATGCTTTTTAGTTTAAGCAACGACAGTCTGGAAAAGAGAACTGTAGGTCCTCCTTTACTGGCAGCACAAACAGATGATTAAATTCTGGCCACAACTAACTGAAAGGACATTAGTGCTTTTAAATATGTTTCAAAACTCAAGTTCAACTCATGCTCCATCAAATGGTTATAAACAGTTTGACTTTCTTCTTTCAGAGCCTGGGAAAGCCCAGTATATTGAAGGTTAACTACCACATTTCCAATCATCTTTAACTATGCCTGCTAATGGTGAAAGAATGAGTAAAGATAGAAGCAAAGGCAAGCTGTCTTTTCCCATATGGTATGTCATCAAATCAGAGGCCATTAATGTCCACTCTTCAAAGTGGCTCTTAGTTGTTAAGTGGAAGTCACATATCATACTGCCAGGGAAGACATTTGCAACTCACCTTCCTCGAGGAGCTGTCGAAGCGCACCCCGCAGGCTTTGCAGCTCTGTTCCGAAGTAGTTGGAGATGGGTAGGAGCTGTACCCAGGGTTCGAATAGGCTTGGGCTCTGGCTCCCTGCTCTGGCTGTGGCTGCATCTCTTCTGGTGAGCCATCCAGACAAAACCAATTACAGCAGCTTGCCCACATAGTAACTGAAAGAGGGAAAGATTCGCATTAGAAGGGATATGGGAAAAAATCTGCCAGCTAAAGGGAGAGAGCAAAGCATAAAATGCCTGTTTGAATTTGCCACCATCAATTCGTTTTTGACAGTGTGTTTGTAAGTTTCAATCTTTAACTTTCAAGCACATGCAAAAACCACACACACCCAGTCCAGCATGGAAAGCCTTTGGTGAGAAAGGACAAATAAAGTTCAGGAATTATCACTGGAATTCCTTAGAGCCAAGAGATTACAGTGAAGATATGATCAATTTTATGTTCCAATTGGCTGTATGAGACTATGATCCAGTTTGCTGTAACAAGCTGTGTCTATTCCACATAACCCTTGTCTACTGACTTTGTTTTTTGTGCATTGGGAAAAGCAAGCAGAAGTTATGCCTCATCCATTGTTTAAATAAGATCAGCAGCAAGATAACAGTGTTCAGTTTTATTCTAAACCCTCTGCAGATTTACAGATACAAACCGAAAAGGATAAGAGACAAGGAAGGGGAGCCGCTGATTTAACCTACGCCAGTTCTCAACTGAATCTGCAGCATTACAAGGCTAAACCATCAGACAGCGAGTAAATGTCAGTAACGTAAGAAAATCAAACACCAGCTTCTGGTAACATACTTAGGAAAGCAATTGCATTTGAGATAGAATCACTTGGGGGTTCACTGCAAGTCAAATAACGAGAGAGAGAGAAAGAAAGATACACACTTACCTAAAACCCTTACAGCCCAGTGCAAACTGCAGTTCTGGAGTCTTGGCAGACCACCCATGCAGCAGCGTTCCAGAAACACGCCGCTGCAAACTTGCTTTTGGGAGTTTACAAAGAAATCGGAATTCATCTGGACATTCAGTTTCTACAGCATACCCCATGTGTCATCACTTACTGGTAAAGAGAATACAAATTGCCTCCTCTGCGTTTCTGTATTCACACTGGTGTTCCTGGACTATGTTTGCTTTATGTCTTAAAAATCAGCTCCATCACTGATAAGTGTTCAGCAACTGCTCCATTTCAGAAACTTCTGGAAATGAAACGCCTCTCAGCTACACAGCCAATTCATTTCTTTCCCTTCAGTAAGTATTGCCACTGTAAAACTCCAGATTCCTAAGGGATTGGGGCTGGTATGAGTCTTAAAGGTTATTTGGTATAATACAGCAACATACTCTTCTGTTGATTTCTCTTTTTTAAGCTGTGTTAAGTCTTTTGGGTTGATGGAGTTGAACTCGGGAGGGTTTGCAGCTTGGTGCTGTTCCAGTGTCTGCAGCTTTAGTGGCATCTTTAATCCTTTCAAAATGTAGCTGAATTTGGCTCGTCAAAGTTGCTGCTGCCATGGGAGTGGACATACGCCTTTGAAAGCCCACAATGGTGAGCTTACCAATGAACTCTACCCTGCAGGCTCAGCACATTTTAATGTTGAAGTGAAACTCTACAGACTCATGACACGATGAACAATTCTTCATGTAACTGATGTGCACAATGCTGCAGTATAATCTGCACTTAGACTGGCAACTAGAGCTTAATAAATGGAGAGAAGCGTTCCACGAACAGAAATAACCTCTCATGCATTTGTTCTCACTCTGCACTGCAATCAAAACACATACTTTAGATATCATACAGAAAAGAAAGAATGACTCCTTTTCCTTCTGCACATTCATCTTCAGTCTGTCGGTCCCCACTCAAAACTTAATGCATCCTGTCTATTGCAGAGATCCTGAATTTCTATTTTAAACTACACTGTTTGGAGGTTTAATTTGCTCCTAGGAATTGCAAATCTAAACAACACGAAAGCTGCACAGTCAAACAAGTATTCCCAACCTCCACAGCAGTGGAAAACTGCATCCACAGTGAAGCTGCCTTCCTGTTTCAAGGACCCCTGCAAACTGAAGGCCACCCACGATAACAGAATACGCAAATGCTGCTGCCTGCCCCTAAAACTTTGTTTTCCTAAAAAAAGACAGCCCACTAATTCACTCTGGAACATTGCAACATGGCAAACGTTGGGAAGAAAACACAAGGGAGCACACAGACCAGGATAAAAGAAGACACAGCTCAGCATTCAGCTGGAGCTGTAGTTTTGTGTAATTGCCAGGAAATGAAAAGGTTGACAAAAGGCTCAGATGTTGCTTTAGAAGAACCTTAATCCTGCCCAGCGACAAAGGCATGGAAGGGAAACGTCCATAAACAAACAATGAATAACCAGGACCAGCCTCTGCTCTGTAATGTTTTCCCAAAAGCATCTCCCATCCTTAAGAGAAAGGAGCACATGGAAACATGAAGAGCCATTCCCATAACTCAGGCACGCCACTTCAGCCTATGCCCGGGTGCACCACGTTTTAGTTACCTGAGGACCTCCACATACAGGTGTAAGTTTCAATTAGGGCTTATCTACATGCAGCATTTACACCGACAAAGATGCTCCACCAACAACCGCTTTGTGCTGACACTGATAGTCACACAGAAGCAGAGAGCTCTTGCTTCTCTAGCAGCATCTCAGGAGACTCGTGGGTTCCTCCTGAGCACATCCTTTGCACTGGGAGCAGACATCCCACACTCCTTTTCTGCCACCACCAGCTCTTACACAAAATGGGAATCTCCTCCAGGCACATGGAAAGGTACCTGCCAGCCAGGTGAGTGAACATTGTCTCTCCCCATGGCACACAGCACGCTCCAGCTCAGACTGCTCCAAGTGCAAGGAAAGACGCTCATGTACATACCTCTGCCTATACAGTGGCCATTGTGCTCTGCATCTAACTTTGTAGGTATCTGCTACCATTTCCTAAATCCCAGGACACTATAATGGCTGAAAAGCAAGAATTACACCATTGACACCTGGAACATGCAGTAGATGCTACATGGGAACTTAAAATGCTGCCACCAGTTCAGCAAAGCTTTGCTAACTGCCAGCTATGCTACCAAGCAGGTATGACGGAGGCTTAACATGCTAAAACATCTCTGTATCTAACTACAGCTGCACTAAGACAACAACAAGAAATGCAGGTAAGATTCAGCAGCTGCTTCAAGAGCGATTCTGTACAGGATCAGTTTTACATCTAAGGAAATAAGCACTGCCAGTGGGAGAGCACTGGTAGAGTGGAATTTCAGGATGTCATTTCCTAGACATCTCTACAATGTTTGCTGTGGCCTAAATATTCCCTTATTTATTTTGTTACCCATTCAGAGGTATGTGGGCAGCGCCATCCAGAAGCTGGTAACTGCTGTAAGCAGTGCTTTGACAGATGGGTGGTGGTTGTTACAGATGCGGCAGCGTTTGAGCATCATGAGAAAGCACCTCCCTGTGTAAAGCCTGTCAGTCTTTTGCACATGAACAGAGCCAGGAGCTCCATAGTTATGCTGAAGTGACAAATAAATGCCCAGCCAAAAAAGTTTATCAGCAGAAAGAGTTACTTCTTTGCTGTGGTCCAAGTTACCTGACTATTATTAACATGTTGGTTTGGAAATGTTAACGCCACCAGAGACTTCAGGAATTCTCAAGCAACTTCCTGACTAAAAGATGTTGACTTACTGGTATGACTTAATGTTACAGGCATTACTGGTATCAGAAGTCTTCATTATTCTTGGATATCCTGCTCATACTGGCCAACAGGAGCCACAGAAAAATCACTGTTCTAACTCTGGAGCTGAATGTGGGTTTGGGAAGCTGAAAGCTCTATGGCAGGCACTCAGTAGAAAACTCCTGGCAGCTAAAGAACACCTGCCCTAAACTGTAACTGCATGCTGTGCTTGGAGCATCTGCAAGAGCAAAGGGAGAAGGAGCTTCACCAAGGGTGGAGACAGGAGATCAAACACATCCACCCACGTGGCAATCATCACACTTGGCTGGGGTTGGAGAAGAGAGACTACTTTATCTTTTTATTGAGCCTCTTTAAGGAAAAGCCAGAAGAAACCCCATGAATACTTGACAAGGCAGGGAGCTGCTTGCCACAGTCTGTGGGCAAAGCAGCGCTAGCTCTCCATCATGCTCTGCTGCACTGCCTTTTCCAACCCTTTATTTCCAGTAAGAAGCTCTGAATGCCGTGACTCTCTCACTGATTTTAACAGAAGAGTGAAATTCATTTCACCACCCATTCATTACCATCTATACATCACCAAGAGCTTTGTATCAATTTGCAAGTATGATTTCATTCCGCAGGAAATACCAGTGATATCAAAGTTTTCCTGTTGAAGATGGTATTCATAATGCAAGCCTGGAGTTTTAGACTTTCCATCTTCACTTTAAAAAGTCTTTGAACTCAGGTTCTCACTGCATATGCAATAGACAGTGAGAATAGCTGGAGTACCAAAGATCACGGCCTGCGTACAGGATTTATGACATATGCTTTGTGCACTTCTATCAAAGGGAAGGCTTTGGCTGTGTAGGAAAACTGTGACTTATGTTTGAACATAAAATTTCCCTGTATTTTCCCAAGAGTACAAACAATAAGGGACTACAGCACGCAAAAGAACATCTCCCAATCACAGAGCTTTCAGCTCCGCCTAATAGAGCTCTCAAGGACTGTGTCTGGCTTCTTTTCGTGACTGCTCAGGAATCTGGGGGCTGGAATGCAGTAGCACCAAGACACTTGAGTTAAGGGATCAAAAGGAACTGAGCTCCCACAGGCAGCTGATTTTGCTCCTACATGAGGACAAGCCACAGCAACAAGTTCTCCTCCTCCTGAGAGGCCTTCAACCACTGGAACACCAGGGCTGATGACCCTTGAGGCTACTGCAAATGGAGACGGGTGCCAAAGAGGGAGGGAGATGCAAGACAAACAGCAGCTGTGCTAGGGCATGCTCCCCTACAAGAACACTTGCTCATTAGCTTTATCAGCTGCCCTTGCACCTCCTAGCTCGGAGGAAGCCTGTTCACCACAAGGAGCTTCTTTTCTATTAGCTCCCTGAACCATCACACTCCTCTTTCTACATCATTCCACTGGCAATCCTCTTTGACTACCTTCTTACATATCAGAACACCCCAATGATCCCAAACTATCTTCTTTTTCTCAGCAGTTTCCAGATTATTGCAAATGTCTCAGTCTTATCTCTTTTGTCAAACACCAGGTAACTGCCAACCTGCAGACTCCAGGGAGGTCTGTGTGCTTCAAATACAGATGCTAGACAACAGCCCATACCCAACCTGTTATCCACTGTGTGGCCTCCACAACAGCAAAACCACACCCACTGGTAACACACAACTTTAAAGGCAATACACTAAGACTGGGATGAAAACTCTTCACCAAAGCAGCAGTTTCTGCCATTTCTAGTAGCTGGAAGACCACTGAAATCTATTCAGGAAGGCAGCAAAGGGCAGTGTGGCTCTAAAATATTTTGTGCCTTGCAAAAGCACTTCTTACATTATTGTTTTGCTATTACTAATCCATGTTGTATCCCCTGCAAAGTTAATCAGATCAGGCTTTCACTACTGCTGTTTTGAAATGGTTAAAGTATGAGTTAACCATCTTGGTGCCTCATTAATAGCCAAATGAGCATAAATGCTCATTGCTCCAGTTTACTTCTTCATTTATCAGTAAACCTGCGATGATAAGAAATGCCTTGCTAAAATTAGTTTCACTAATAACCTACCACTTCCAATCTGTATTCACAGCTTGTTTGGTCAGAAATTAGTATTTACTTGATAACAGAGCTATAATCTGCTCAAATGACATTTACGCATGCAGCATTATTTTTATCAGCCCGTGTCACAGGCACACAGACCTGAGTTATGATAAATGGGAGCAACCATATGTCAGGCCAGGTGGAAGTCAGCAAATGAGCCACTCACAGAAGGCAAGGGGAAGGAGGCAGGTTGCCAGTCTGAGCAGGACATTGGCACAGGTGGTGTCTAAACCAGTCCAAAGCATGAGAAAATGATGAGCAGGAACGAGCCCTGGCTGTCACAAAGCACATAAACCTCATTTGCTGTATTGAGCACATAAGGATTTTATCTAGGGATAGAAAAAACAACGTGTTTATGAGTAAAGGTACTCGTTCACATGTGCCCAAGGTGACAGCATGCACAGACTGAAAACAGTAAGTGAATAAATATCGGCACTGTATCACAGCTGGAAACATGAGTGGATAGGGGGAAGAAGAGAGACTGAAGTTTTCCTTTGGAGAGAGATATTTTGCCACTTTGTTTTGTGCCTTCGAGACATTTCATGTCTCAAATCATCTAAGTATGCAATACCAGTGATCTTTACAAAGACAAACACAGGATTGCTCACCAGTCTGATCGACAGCTTGGAAGCCAGTCTGAAGCTTTTAAGGCAAGAAACTGGCCAGCTATGAAGGCAGAGGACAGGGCATTTAGGTAACCTGCACTGAGCTTAGTGAGAACCAGGTATCCAGGTTAGCTTCTGTGGATTCTGAGTATCCAAGAGTGCCTATGCTATCAGGCGCATCAGGGTGAGCAGTTGCACTTGAATAGCATCTCTAAGCTCACATCCACTGGCTCCTTCCAATGGACAGAGGAGGCTGACACTGGCATCCCATGCCCATACACTGTCTTAGACCTTCCCCATCACATGAAGACACTACGTGGCTCATAGTTCAGCTTGTGCCTTCCTGTAATCCATCTTCAGACCCTCTTTAACAGCATTACACAGTTGCACCTGTGGAGATGCCTTCAAAAGCCTCTACATGTGGACACCAGGAGTCTCAGAAGTCAGGAGTTGCAGTGCATCCCAACACATCCAGATCTAGGAGCGTGGCACACAGCTGGATTCAGCAGCACATGTACTTAACGAGGTGCGCTGCTCCTCCAATTGTGCAAGCCCAAAAGGGAGAGGATTTGGCTGCACACCAGCATTTTAATCAAGGAAGTGACATCCATTTCCCACAGAGCAGAAAGTAAACAGCGCGGTCCACTGGGGCAGGGTGCAAAGCAGCGCAGGGAAAAGCTGGAATGGGGCCACAGCAGTTCAACCACACACAACTTCACTGAACTGCCATCGCCTTAAATCACTGTTGATTCCAAGAGAAGTACCAAAAGTAACTTTAGTTACATGGTACAGACGAAACCATCATGCAGACAAAGAACCTTTTCTATTGCTAGAACCTGGTTGACATTGGAGTAAATCATTTATAAGGTAAGCCTTTAGAAAATGTGCTTAAATGAGAGGAAAATTAAGAACTGGAGTTCTCGAATACATGAGAAAAAAATACAGTGGGTATTCCAGAACATTTTGCAGCTTTATCAGTGTGTATCAGTATACTGTTACAGTCATCTGCAAGCTTACTCGCAGCGACACTTGCTGATGTTCTGTTTGTTGGAGGATTCACACACAGATCTTCAGTGAACTCACCTTTGCCTATCAGCAAATCCCACCAATGTTACAAGCACAAAGGATCTAAACTTCAACCCTTCTTTGAAACAAGAGAGCTGCAGTTTTCATTGTAAATTGGAGACAGTGGGCTCAGAAAGCGGTGTGATTACAGAGCACTGGACAGGAAGCTCGTTCCAAAAGCATAGACACTCCTTAACTCGACCCCCAGCCTCGCATCTGAGCTGCCAACTCAACACCCACCCACTTTCTCCTCTGTAGCACAAGCAAAACCGAATGCTTTTCCCCAATTTTAACAAGAGAAGCTTGGAAATTTTTTGTTTCAAAAGGAGCTGGGTACCTGGCGTGTGCATTAGCTCAATACAAACTGTTTTGACCCCAAATTGCACTTTATATGGTGAAAAATATTTAGATATAAAATTCTTCTGGCTGTTAACTGTAATGAGGATTCCAGGCATCTGCCAAGATGAAATTCAACAACTGCCTTTTTCATTTGCGAGTCAGTGACATTCTTCCAGCAAGTTAACCCAAACCAAAACATGGTTAATGAAATCAGGTGACTAGGTTCAGAAAATGATTCATCTTACCCAGTCTACCTTAATTCCTTACTCCCATGCCCCTTCCCAAATAATGTGCTCTGGCAGCAGACAGACAATCACAGAACCACAGAATGGTTTGGGTTGGAAGGGACCTTAAAGCTCATCCAGTTCCAGCCTCCTGCCATGGGCAGGGACACCTTTCACTAGAGCAGCTTGCTCTAAGCCCCTGTGTCCAACCTGGCCTTGAATACTGCCAGGGATGGGGCAGCCACAGCTTCTCTGGGCACCCTGTGCCAGCGCCTCAGCACCCTCACAGGGAAGAACTTCTTTCCAACAGTAACCTAAATCTACCTTCTTTCAGCTTAAAGCAATCCCCCCTTTTCCTGTCACTATCTCCCTTCCACTCTCCTGCTATGCTGAAAAGCAATTTAAAACCCCAGTGAATTCTTTCACATTAGTGAGCTGTTCATCAGCAAGACAAAAATTAAGTCAGCTGTAATACAGACCATGAACCAAATCAGAAGAAAGAAATCTCTGTAGAAATAAGATTTCAGAGTGTTCCATTTTATTACTATTCCTAGCATCCTGCATGGGTGCATGTGTGTCCCTCATCCCACACACCAAAGTGGCAGCTCTGTGCCAGTACTTTAGCAATGAGCGATGCAGGAAGCCTGGACTATCACCCTGCATTTCAATCCATCCTTTCCATTATGGGGAAAGAGGTCAATGCTGGCCTACACCCAGAATTTCTTTCCCTGTTCATTCACACCATCCCAAGTCTTGCTGGGATTTACTTTCAGCCAGATTGCTTTTTCAAGCAGTAGGTAGCTGCTAAAATTATCATTTGATACGTAGCAATAAACTGCTAAATTAAAACCTGAAAATTAAATCAGAATTTAAATAACATGTAGATTCCTTACCCAGCTCTACTCAAGGGAGGCCATCACTCCATCTTCTCCAGACTTCATCTCAAACCCCACCTACAGCATCCTACTGTGACAGCCACGTGGCAATAGCTGGGGGAGGTTAGCTGGATCCATGCCCACCTGAAAGCCAGAAATGGTCTCCAAAGGCTCAATATAAGCTTTTCAGTGAGTCCTCCTCCTCGTAACGATACAAATACCTCACTTTCTTTGCAAGTTCTACATTGCCCAGAATAGAAGGTTGCTGAAACTGAGTTTCTGCTCTGCTGCAAAGCGCTGCTATGAAGTAAATGACTTCAGCATTCAGGTATTACAAACAAACAGGAGCAGTTCCACAATTCAACCAGGGGCATCAGGGAACAGCTTTGAATCACCTCAGCTTTCACCATGCAAGAAGGTAACCACTGTTGGATGGCTTTAATGATACTTTTCTCCTAACGAGAGGAATGCAGGGAGCTGGAGAGAAAATGATAGGAGAAAGGACGTCAATCTGACATCACATCACTAGAGTTCCCATTTCAGATAAAAAGAGATCAAGATATTTCCATTTAAATCCTTGGCCCAAGAGGCCTATAATGACAGCTGCACATCTTGTTTCATTGCGACAGAAGGTTTCTCTCCAACTGGGTAACTTACATATTCAGTAGTTCAGCTTTGGAATGAAGTACAAGCATATGGGGCAGGTGAATGGAGGAGAAAAAGGCATTATCCCAGACACAGCTCCTCAAGCTTATAGAAACCCTTACCCTCAATCTACAGGGACTCAGGAAACAGGAGGCGTCTCACCACAAATTGCAGCAACGTGCACAGAAACTCCCTATCCCACCTGGTGTACAAGGATTCAGGGAGATGAAGCACTCTAAAGCATTTATTCCTAAAATAGAGACAGTCCTAAGTACAATCTTCAGTCTTGCAGTGTTACTCATCCAACAGCTGAGCTTGGGTTGGAGGTGGTACAGCATCAGTCAGAACCGCATTCAGTGCGGATGAAATTGGGACTGCAGTTGACACTAATGCTTTAAAGCTATCGCTGTGTCTCAGACAGCCAGAACTGTGTGTTTGCTGATAAGCTACAACACCAGTTGGAAATCCCATACACCACTTTTCACGCCAAGCTTCAGGTTTATTTTTAAACAATAAACTCCTACTTTTATTTTTTCCTGCTTTTTTCCCCCAGAAATCAAAGATAGCCTCAAAATTCCTCACACAAAAGGCCTGCTCTTCCCCCCCTTATTTCAAGAGTTAATCTAAAACCCAACCTAAACCCCATGCAATTCATGGACGTGGAAAAGTGCACGTGCAGCAAAATTGCACGCCACAAGGATGTGTGCAGACTGGTAGGCAACCTCTAACCTATTTAACTGCAGCCTGAAAAAAGAGCATTTTTATTTGGCTAGACTGAAAAAAGATCTGAATGTATATAATTGAGGCACATCATAACAAGTACAAACACTGCAGACTCATTTCCTAGCTATGCTTATTCCAAATTAATCTGAATTCAAATCTAAACTAGGTGCTGAAATAGAATCAAATGCAACTGCATATCATCTCCTTTGGTAGACATGTACAAAGACCAGCACAGACGTCACATCTGAAACAGCATGGAAAGCTCTCCTCTCCCAGACCACAGAAATACTTAGGAGTTTGTCAGCAGCTAAAGAAAGGTCTGGGATATTGAGTACAGCACTGAAAAGCAACAAACCTGCATACCGGTTTTGTCACTGAGACAACAAAAGAGAGGGGAATAAAAAAGTTTGTTCATTTATGGCTTAGTCACCTCATCTGAGGATGAGGAAAAATACCCCACCCTCATTGGAGGTAACTTAACAGGTAAAACTTTGAGAGACACTTTGAAGTTGCACTCTTAAAACATTTCCAATGAATATTAACTATTACTTTTATGCCAATCTCCATTTAGCACCAAAGCGTCTGAAATTCAAAATCCCTTACATGCAGCCCTGGAAAAGAGCTGGAAAACCGAGGGAAAGTTCAAGCTTTGCCTTCCAGTGTCTGTCAGTAGGACTGGCATGAACTACTTACAACATTCATAGGATATGTTGTGGAAAAGTCCATTTTCAACCATCTACAGTGGTTGTTTCTAGGGAAGAAAGATTCTGAATTGGTGACTTTATCACCACCTGTGTTCAACTGCCATGCCTCTTCTTCCAGCCTCAATCTCTGCAGAACATTAAGGAGTAGTAAACCCGAACCAACGCAGACTGGAATTTGGGCTTCATTTAAACTGGGACATGAACAAACCCATCAGCCACCTTGTCCCATATTTTTGGCTACTAAGTTGAAGGGTAAGATCTCGAGCAGATTCTGCAGAAGCCCACGCAGGAGCTCACCTACATCATCAGTACAAACCATACAAGTAAACATCTGTCTCCTGGAACGAAAGCCATGACCTCCCATAAAGGTAATTTCCCTTTTTTGCCACATCTCTATACATACATTATGGCAGAATATCAGAATCATTTGTCAAGCATTTAAAGCATGTGTGTGAACTGCCAACAGAGGCAGAACAGGACATCACTGAAGGCACAACTCACCTAAAACTGCTGCAGTTTATGGTGATCAAAGCAGAAAGTCAGGACTGATGAACATGGAGTCATTGTTGGAGCCAACCTGTACAAAACAGTTATTTTTTAAAGACTGAGAGGATACTGGGTAATGAAAGCTTCAAGCAGCCCTTAAGGACCCACATCTTCTGGATTCCCCACCTTTGTCAGGAAGAGGAAATTTCCCATATATGGCCCAAGCCAACAAGCAGACCAGGGTCACATTTCAGTTCACTGCTGTTGGCAAGCCCAAGCATTCAGCCATGGTGAGTCAGTGCTCCAGAAATCATTGGAGTTTCTAAACCAATAAATCTGGTTCATTTGGGGTTTTTTAATTCGCTTGGGTTTGCTGACTTATTTCTCTCAATGTTTGCTGTACAGGGGCGTCATCACCTTTTCATTTTGCTTCTCTGTATCTGGGAGGAGCGCTTCTTTCCCTTTGGGTTTGTTTGCTTTGTAAAATGACAGATGAGCTCTTCCAATTAGATTAAATCCTGGTGTTGAGGCATTAAGACAAAATCCCTACCAACTATCATGGAAGCTGGGAACAGACACTCGGCTGTCTTGTCCTTTCACTCAGCCCTTTAACAACAAAGAACACTTATTTGTCAAATAAAACCTCAAAACCTTTGGGATCTGTTCTCAGATCTCAGACAAACAGCAGCTTATCTGGCCTTCCAGCACAAGCAGACATGAGTTCTGCTGCTAAGAAGCTCCCTGTGACACAATCTTTTCCACCACTAACATCAACATGAACTTGCTTCCATTCTGAGCTCTACTTTTCTCAGTTCAACAGATCAGCAGCAACTGCCCCAGGTTTGATCACACACAATCACGTACCAGTTATCTCTATTAATAAGAAAACAGAAAGATCTGAAGTTCACCAGAATCCATTGGATAATTATTTTCAGATTAGTAATGGGATAAATAACATGGCACAGCTGAGACTGAGGATTTTTGGTTTCAGTTTCTAGCTCTGTTACAGACGCCTTGTGCATCCGGCCACTTCCATTCTCTGCACCCCAGTTTTCCACCCGTAAAATATAGACAATACCTCATCAGGGAATGGAATTGGGTTAACATTTCATTTCTTCAAAGCAGTACTGTAATCATAATGGTATTACTTTCAGAGAGCTATCACAGCTCACAGAAGTAAGGCACATCACACCTTTACAGTAAAGAACCTCCTTGCACATTTGCAGAGCTTCCTGACATTTTAACATCACAAACCACATAAATATATACAAGAAAGGGCAAGACAAGATGATTTTGCTGCCAACTTCAGGTTTCACACAAGTGCAAGAGACAATGCAAGTCCCATTAGGGTTTTTGTCCTTTTTTTGCTGGGCTTTGTTTGAACTCTTTACCAGTTCACAGTGAAAATTAAGGTAACGTGCAGAATAAAATACTGCCCCGTAAATTTGTTTTTACTGAACGGGGTATTTTAATGTTTTAAAGAGGTGTCCCTGCCACATGTGGCCTCTCAATAAAAAAAAGGCTTTCTTGATACTTGAGACAAGAATAAGGTCTGAAGGAGGCAGCACACTATCACACTGCTGGTTAGAAAAGCATCTCGGATTTTAGATTTCAAGCCTTTGGTGGATGTTGTAAAAATTCCCTTATTCCAAAGCTCAGAAGATTCAATAAGTATTTTTAGACTGTTTCCTCCATAATCAAGGATTGAAGCTGGTCACTCAAGTAGACAGTAACAGTGTACAGCCTTTTCCTCACATTTGCTTTGATTGGGGGAATTTTTAGGCAATAATACCACATATCACAGATTTAATTTCAAGCTTGCATCTGTTATTCCAGACAGACCAAGAAAAGCCTGAACTTGCATTATAAAGAACCACATCCAGAAGTAAAAAAACAAGCTTAGGCCTCCCTAACAATACCTTACCAAGTTACTTGGCTTTTGAGCAGAACGCCAATTGGAAAATACTGATGAAGAGACAGGCCTCATTCCAAGAACGATCATCTTACTTCACTTACACAAAGTAAAGCCTTTCATGAGCTCAGCTTGGGTTTGGCCTATGTTCTGTTGCATGAAAAGGCTTCATTATATGCAGTTCAGCATGTTGTCTGAAAACGTGATACAAATGGCATTTAACGCAGCGAAAGGTGAACAAGCTAAAATGGTAAAGCTCCATTAAATGTGCTATATATTACCTCTGAAACAGACGCATTTGGAATATCCTGAAATAGGTTTTCACCCACAGAAGAGCTGGGAGATGGTATCAGCACCGTTCATGACTATCAGATAAAGCTATTTGCAGGTTTAAGTTGTCTCTGAAGGCAGATAACAAGAAATGCTGAAAGTACTTTGTTTTTAACTGCGTTACTTTGCTAGATACAAGTAGTCATTTACTGGTGCTTTGAATTCCAACTGCAGTCTCTAAGCACACTTTGTCGGCATTGCAATGCACTCCTGAAGCTCCAGCAGCAAGCTGAGCAACATATTTCTTTTCAGGAATTTCTTCCTTCACTTAGGATGACATTCCTGATTTAGTTATTTCCATTGCACATTCTGTCTGTGATCTTCACATCAGAGAAGGAAGCAACAAGAAGCAAGCTATAAATAACAACAGGAATAGAAAGAACAGGAAGTTTGTCATCAGGAAGGCTGAGGTTTGGGGCTTTTTGATTAAATACCTGCATTAACTCCCTCTCACTTCTCTTCTGCGTAAAAGGCAAGATCTAAATCGTCTCACCCAAGAGCCCTTTGCACAAAAGGATGCACAGGACAGGCTTGATTTGACTAAGCCAACAAGGAAACACACAATCACATGCAACAAGTGATAACCCTGTCAATCCGAGAAACATAAAGGTATGAGTTATGCAAGCGTCAGCCTCTGACTGGAAGAAACCTTCGTTTCCGGCAGCATAAATCAGCCTCTATAGAAACATCAGCTTCAATTTCTACTTTCATTTTGCTTAGACGGTCAAAAGGGACTTTGAAATCTACACTTGATGTGGAATCTGAAAAATAAACTGTTTCCAAACTATTTTACAATGCTTGTGAAATGGCCTTAAGACAGGCAGTCATTTAGACAGCTGTGCAACTGGCCACAGAAGCTGCATTCTAGAAATGCCCCTTCTTTGGAACAATTCAAACTTTCTCCAGGACGGAGTCTGCACACAGGGAGCAGTGTTTCCCTGCAAGCACACAACAGTTTCATTATTGTTTAACCACCAAAATCCAGCTCCAACTATCTATCAAGCTTGACATTTTATTCGTCTCTGCTGCTAGCCAAGAATACAGGGCACGTATAGGAAGAGGGCGCCCAGATGCAGTCAGAAAAGTTAGTTTGTTAACCTAAACAGGGAAACATTTTCCTTCTTTTAATGATTAAGTTGCCATTTTAAAACCTGCTCAGCAAACCACGGGCCTGTTTGTCCTCCAGATTATCAAATCCAAGGATCTATAAATAAATCGATGCCACCAGATGAATCAACACTCCATTTTAACTCTAAGGCAATCCTATGGAGAAGGGATTCCTCACTGCAGCAGAGCAGCAGCACCAGCTGCGGTTCTAGCCTAGCCATGGCTCTTGTAACACCAGACTAGAACAGAGGATTAACTTGCTGCTCTGCAACCCTCCGTTCCCAGGAACGCCACTGCTCAGCAGTTTTCCAAATAACTTTAGCTCAGGCAAAGTCCTAAGAAGCACCAACACGTTCATGGAAGAAAACAGCTCAAAGCAGTGGGTGAATGAAACATGGAAGCCAGTAGTAACTGCTTTCTGAGCAAGGTATTTTGACATCAACTAAAAGCAGAGGCACACCAGTTTCAGTCTGGAATTCCATGGGGTGCTATATTACTGTTTCCAGCTCATTTGGGGAACAAGCCAAACCAATACAAGCTCAGGCACACTGTAAGTGGCATTGATTCAATGATGCCACTTGTGATACTGCAATTTGAAGTTATCCGTGTGTATATGTAGAATATATAATGCCCAAAGGAACCATCTTTCTGCAGTAGAGGTTACTATGCAACAAGCTACTCCCAAAAGAGACTACAGTAAATTTGCCTGTTTAAAGTCTCACTTAACATCAGTCTAGAGGCTAAACTGAAAGATCCAAGGCACATGCTGCTTAAATTTTTATAAGCATATCCCTCTACCTCCTGAATAGAAATAAAAAGGTGGCAGCATAAAAAAAGCTGATGTTAATATTCTAGTCTCCACTGAAACACAATGTGGAAATCCCTATTCTAAGACTATGTGGCAGAGAAGCCGGAGGGCATCAGAGAAAGAAGCCTAATTAATATTGTGGAGTAAAGTGAAAACCTCAAGAGCAATTAACATGGAGAATTTGCAGATTTTATGGACACTCAGAAGAATAAACAGTGTCCCAGAAAACAACAATTCCTTTTTAAAGAAAGTCCCTTATGGGAACATAAATTGAGAAAGCCAAAAAGGGCTTTCAGAGCCATCTCTCAGTTCTGAGCTCTGGCTGAGAAAGAAAGGAGAAACTAACAGAGAATTTGAACTCTGGATCTGACAGTCATACTCTTGTTTCTGAAAGAAAATGTGATGGCCTTTGGAGACTGAATAATAAATCTGGAGGGCCATACCATCAGGTGGGTTAGAAAACTTGGCAAGTTCTGCTTCTGACATCAATTCAGTGCTGATGTGATTCTCCCCACCTGGGAAACAGACTGCATTTATTCACCCCTGCAAAGCATTTCAGGCTCCCTGACTGCCAGTTAGTGGGAGTTCAAAGTACTAATTTCTGGCTTCTCATAATGACAGTCTCTGGGAAGTGGAGGAAAATGAGCTTGATATGGGGAGATGCTGATAGGTGCTACCAAGAATAATGACTGGGGAGCAGGTCTGGCTGGGATTTTGCAATGGAAGTGGGCAGTCCAGGAGGGCTGGAGAAACACTGGCACCATGTGAATACACATGGTGTATGCAAATCACAGCAGCACAGACCTTACCATAGCATTGACTGTAACACAGATCAATACTCAAGTATTTAGCCCACACCAGCAGTATTCAGAGAGTTTAAAGCCATGCTATGCTTGTAGTCAGAGCTCAGACTACAGGGAAGTACTGAATTCCCTCAGGTTTTACTACCACGTATCAAAAGGTCCAATTGTCCTGGCCAGCATGGATTCATTCGCACACAGCTGTGTCCAAAACAGTGCACACAACTAGCTGCATCTCACGTTATCCTTCTGCTGCCAAGTGGTTTATTAAGCCCTGAGTTTTTGGTTGAATGTACTTCCTAATTTCATATCTCTGGAACAGGCTCTGTATCCCTCAGGACTGGTCAAAGGCTTTAGAGAAGAGACACTCTGAGATACCCTGTGTATGAAAACTTACTCTTCCTATAAGGGATGGGAAAGTAACCTAAACCTAATCAAACCCAGTTTTCCCTCCACCTATTACAGCAAGCCCAACACGCAGTAGCTGAGCACAGCATTTTACCTGGCTGGATGTGAGGACACAGAGCTGCAGTAGCAGGTCAGACACAGCCTGTCCAGCTCCACAGCCTGCCTCCAACACGTCCAGGCAAATCAGGGGCAGACACACTGCTATAGGAACACCACAGCAGATGACTGGGTGAAAATCTGTTTACATCCTTTCACCATGCAAAAGCCGGTTCAAAGTCTAAAGCACAAGTTTTAATAACCCTGCTATATATAGAGCTGACAATTCAACTCAAATCCTGCTCCAGCAGGATGGAAGACTTTACAGTCTGAGTTGCTAGAAACAACAAACCCTGTATAAAAACAAATGAAAATGACACAAGCTAAAAACCGAATTAAAACACAACACAGAACCACAATAAAATCAACCCCAACAGAGAGAAAACTGAAGGCCTGGGGAAAAGAAGAAACACAACTGGTGACCACCAGCCCCAAAATGTAGCTTAGATATATTGTTCCTTTGTGGTCTCACTGCAGAGTATTGCATTCAGCTCTGAGGTTAAGTTGACTCCCAAGAACCTGCCAACAAGAAAGACAAAGACTCACCGAAAGCCTACTTTTTCTACAATTAAACACAGTACTTAAATGATGGCTTTAAAGCTAATCCAATCCAGGATAAACTTGAGTAATGAAGCATTAAGCCATGAACAGCGATTTCAAGGCAATCAGCTTTTAATTAAAAGCTCAATTGCCACCAGCTGAGTGGATGTGCAAACACCCAGGCCCTGGGTAACCCTCCACCAGGGCTCCCACAGGCACAGAGAACTGTCCATAATGGCAAACACAACACCCACAGTAGATTATTTTGTTTCAGCAGACCCAAATGTTCTACCAAAAGCAATTATGTTTTCAAAGAATGAAAACAAGATCCTGCTCCCCACCACTGGCAACACAAAACGTGGCAAGGAGATAAGAGGGTTTCACAGAATCCCAGACTGGTTTGGGTTGGAAGAGACCTTAACGCTCATCCAGTTCCAACTCTATGCCATGGGCAGGGACACGTTCCACTAGAGCAGCTTGCTCCAAGCCCCATCCAACCTGGCTTTTTATTTGAGAGACAGGTAAATATAAGGATCTGGAATTCATAAGAAACTTTCCAAGATCCCAGCTTTCTGTTCTGCTTCTCAGCTCTGGAAGAACAAGGAAACAGTGGAAATAACAAAAGGTTAATACTCTTTTGGGCATTTTTCCATGTATGTGCCTTACTGACCCTTTATCTTCAAATGTGGGCTTCAAAGTTTTGAAATACAACCCACTATGATGTAAGCACGTAAAACCACCAACTTGCAGCATTGTCACTTCCCATCCTCGTCAAACGGAGAACTTAACAAGCATTCTGCAAACCCACTAAGTTCTTTACCAGCTCTATAATCAGGTAAGCAAGGCCAGAAAGCTGCCACGAAAACAGTTCTCCCAAGGCTGTGCTATCCATGGCAGACACATTCTGCACCACAGAGGAAGCGAGCTCAAACAAAACACATCCTTTCACATCTCACAATAAATATGACCCTGAACATATCTTAACCAAAGAACCATAAAACTAAAACATTCCTATCGATGCTTTAATGTCATACTCACCTCTGTGGTATCTCAGCAAGCCAGACCAGCCTCGCAGCGCTTGAAACACATGAAACTCTCAAGCGCAACACTTACTCATCACACAGCCACTACATCAAGCACATTCGTCCTTAGCTGTTTTACCTGTGTACGAAAACTCTCTCTTCCTATAAGGGATGGGAAAGTAACCTAAACCTAATGAAACCCTGTTTTCCCTCCACCTATTACAGCAAACCCAACACACAGTAGCTGAGCACAGCATTTCACCCGGCCGGCTGTGAGGACAACAGAGCTGCAGCACCAGGTCAGACACAGCCTGTCTCATCCCGCAAAGCCCCAGCCCGGACCCCGCACACGCTCTCGCTGCGGGGAGCTCCCAGTTACCAACCCGCAGTCAGTCAGTCCCGCACCGAGCTACCGGCCAGGCACCGATGCGACGCTGCGTCAACACCTTCCCCACGGGAAGCACCTTGACCGGCTCACAGGACAAAGCGTTGCGGAGCACACCCCCGCGCTATTCGGTTCCGAGCTCCTCCTGCCTTGCGCGGAGCAGGAAGGACTCGCACAGCTTCCACTTCGCGGTGCAACCCCGGTCTCCAGCAGAAGCAGCTCCTCGGTGAGGGAACAACTCGGGTCCTTGTCACCAAGGAATCACCCACCCGCCGCCACCGAGGCGCATCGGTACTTCAGACACGCTGAAACGCGAAGAGACAGCGACTTAAGCAAAGAGCTGTGCTGAAGGCTGGGGCTTACCCCGAACCCCTCCGTTCTCACCGCATTTCGAGCGGAACAACCTGCTAAGCCTCACAGCGCCTTCGGGAGCGTAACTCGGAGAAGGAATTCGTTTCTCAACGCTGCTTCTAAGTCAGAGGAAAGAGGCTGCACCTGAGTCTCACTGAGCGACCGCTTCCCATGAGGGAGCCCCTTTACCTCATCTCCCCACCACCAAAATCCAGGTGCCTGCAGCCCCCTTCCAGCCCTTCCCAATCCAAGCGGCCCCATTCTCCTCCCCCCTTACCAACACCCACAACCCACAGCCGTGACCCAGAGCCCCTTCATAACCCTCAGGGGCAACTCCGTTACCTCATGGGCCTCACATTTACCCGCACCCCCCCAGCTCCGACACCCCCGGGCAGCCCTCACAGAGGCCTCACCCTCACACACAACGGGGAACCCCCCCCACTCCAAGCCCCTCACCTGCCTCCTTCGGCAGCCCCGTCCCGGTAGAGGCCGGCGGGGCAGGGCCGGGCCGCGGCTCAGCCCCGAGCCCCCCGCTATACGCGGCGGCGGCGGCGGCGCTATGGCAACGGCCCACCGCGACGGCGGCGGCCGGCCACCGAGAGCCCGCCCCGAGCGGCGGCCATAGAGCCGCGGGCTAGACAGCACCGGGCGGCCCGCCCCCGGCGGCCTCACTAGCGCCCTCAGGAGGCCGAGAGGGTTGCGCCCACCGAGGGGACGCCGGTTCGAGACCCCGTCCGGGCAGCGATGGGTGGGGGGGAATGACTGTGGGGTCCCGGGTTCTTCGTAGTGTCCCTGCTATATGCATGGGGCTTAGCTATATTAAACGGGAAACACACGCAAGTACGCCTATATATAGAGATATACACACAGGCATATATACACGGACCCCCATGCATGCATACCTATAATAACACAGTACATATAAACATACACTTTTATTTTGCACATATGTATACATACGAGTCCACAGTGCCAAAGGCATCCCCATTGCTTGTGATAAGGAGTGCCTTGTCAGCCCCGAGATGGGTTTTATCACCCCTTTCCAGGCCTTTCCAGCTGATTTAGGCAAGGGGAAGGACCCTGGAGAGGGGATATCCCCATACACCCTGGCACAGCCGGGCCCCAGCTCACAGGGCTGCAGGAGCGCCTGTCTGAGCACAGAGAAGGGCTGGACTAGGATATTTAGGTCTGAAACTCTTTCCAGGCTCATTTCACTATGCAAATTTAGAGCAAAGCAGCTGGAATAAGCAGTGAAGCTCTTCCAGATCAGGTGATGGATTCCCACAGCCAGAACCCTTGTGCTGTCCCTGCACTGAGCAATAACCAGCACCCAGAGCAGCGCCTTCCCTGCCACAACACAGCCAGAATTCATCAGGACATCGCTGTCACCACACACACTGCCTCTTTGCCTACCTCCGCAGGAGCCACCGCATGAAGCCCTGCTCCACATCACATCACCCTCCCCAGCCCGTCCAGCTGTTTCCCAAGAGGACACAAACCTCCTGCAGCTGTAATCAGCGGATTGCCAAGGAGAAAATGCCCCCAGGTCATGGCTGTGCCACAAAGCCTGGGATGGGTGGCTCTGGAGAAGCACAGCCCACATGGCATTGACTTTCCCCAGTCTCTTCCCGACAGACCAGCACCATCCCTATTGAATCACAGCCCCATGACTGCTCCCCGGTGACTAAGTGCATGAGCAAGCGATGCCTGTCGTATCCTGAGGCTATGGCAAAGGTGCATGCTGGGCATGAAGCTGATGCAGGGTTCAGAGCAGGCAGCTCCACTTCTCATCCTCTTGCTAGCAAGGGGAAGGAAACAGCAAGAAATGCCCCTTGGTTCAAATATAACCAAAGAGGTTTCTATTTAGCTCTTCGCTTGCTCCACACTCCACCACAAGAGCTTTGCCTCTCTTACAGACCTTCAGGCAGAGGGAAAGTAGCAGCACAGTTTTGGTTGAAATTGGTGTGTACCAGCTCTTTATACACAGCTTCAAGAGACATAAACTACATTCCCTGCTTGTGAAGAGCAGCAGTACCAGCTCCAGCAGATGGGAAAGCCATCCTCCTCCTCCTCTTCACCCCAGCCAGGCTGCGATGGCTGCAGCCAAACCTCCCCTCCCAAGCTCACAAAGGCCAGAACTGCAAATCAGCGCACAACTTTAAAACACATTTCTTTTTATTGAAACCTGTTGAATGGCACAGCCCACAGCTCACACTGCTTTGGCACATTCCCCTCCTCAGGCAGTCCTATTCCCTCCAGCAGCCATTGGCTCAGGAATACAGGGCTCTACAGTGTTGTATCTAACTCCGGAGAAACTAGCACCCAAATTGTGGCTAAATCAGCCTCCTCTTTGCCCAGCAGAGCCTTAGAAAGCTCCAGGAGCTCTACTGCTGTGTCAGTAGCTTAATGAGCCCCAGCCCCCACAATCTACATCAGCAGCCTTGGAAGCGCAAGCCAGAGCTCAGCTCACCTGCCAAGGAAGCTTCTTATTAAGCAGTGGGATAAGGGTGTCTAAGAAGGACCAAGAGGAGAGGCCACATTCCATCACAGCCTCCTGTCTCCTCCCCAGCACTGCACAAGCACCCAGGAGGCTGCCCAGAGCAAGCAAGAGCAGCTGGAAAGCACTGGAGCAAAGAGAGATTAAACTTCACCACATGCAATTGAGGAGGAGCTTGAGCATGAGACAGGGCCAGCTGGTGCAGCCAGGACTCATCCACCCCAGCTGATGCAGACCATAACCTTCAGCAGCTAACAGCAATTCTTTCTGCAGCACAGCAGTGCCCCAAAAACACCAGCAGCTCCCTACAGGGCCTGGTGTTAGTCTAGGGAGGAGGTCAGATGAAGCATCTGGTTATGTCCCTGCTCATCAGCAGCCTGTCACACCTTAGTCCTGCCAGGGACTAACCCTAATTGTAATGAAGTTAACAGCAGTTGCCATTAATTGAACTCCAGCTCTCCACCACAGCAGTGTGCAACACCTTTCATTTCTGAGCCAAGACCACTGTGGGCTGCTCCCAAGGATGAGCAGAGCTCTGAGGCCAGAAGGCAGGGAGTTATGGGGGAAACAAAGCCACAATGAGGAGTCATGGGGTTTGTGTAGGAACACACCAGCTGGTCCCAAGCCAACACCCAAGGACAGGGCTGGCTCTGCTGCTTGAAGACAAGCCTGCAGCAGAGGAGACAACCTGGTTGTTGTGCTGTCCACACAGCCCAGCCACTGCAGGCAGCATCTGCTGAGGCAAGGAGATCTCCAGGGAGCCCCACACTCTTTCTGCCCAGGGCAGAAGACAAGAGCTTCTTCACATTGGTCCTTCCCAGGGCTGCAGGGCTGAGTCAGTCTGTAAAGCATTCAGTGTGCTGGCCTGCTTTTTTGCAACTCTCTTGGAACTTGTCATTTGGTTTTCCACCCACATTAGAGCCTCTCTGTGGGTGTCACATCAGCACTTCCAATATCCAGCTCCGCCTGTATCCCAACTGGCTGCAAGGAGAAACAAGAGAGGGGCTTAACCTCACTCTATCCATCACTCCATCGCTGGCCCAGAGCCAAAGATCCCCAAATACCTCCCCCTTGAGCATTTCTCTCTGCTAGTGCCCTTCATTTTAACTGGGTCTGCTGAACACAGAGATACAAACAGAGAATGCAATTTAGTAAAGAAAGAGCAATTTGGCTTGAGATAGCCCCAGACACACTTATTTAGCACATCCAGGATGCATTTCTCTGCCCAGCACACCACCACATCCAAACCCATTTGGATCAGGCAGCAGAACAGGCTCAAAGCCAGAAGGCTCAGGCACTGCTGTTTCATACTATGCAGGATTCAAGCTAAAGTCACCTTTGCAGGTGTTGGAGCCATTTCTGCAGGACTCTCACTGATCAGGAGAGCAAGACAAGCCCAAGGAACACTGTGACCTACACTGGAAGTGGTGTCACTCATTTATCATGCCTACAAATACAAACCCAGGCTGTTGAGAACAGATGCTCTTCTCTTCTACAGCACAAAACCAGGCTGCATTTGCTCCTCTCTCATTGCCATGGGTCACCCATGAGACCTGATGCTGCCTGACCCACAAAAGGAGCCTCACCCTGCTCCAAAGCCAGGTCCAAGTCACACAGCATCACCTCCATACCTGAGGGACCAGCCCAGGGAGCCTCACCTGCCGGGGTGACTTAGCCAAGGAAGCGATACGCTGGGTGCTGGCTTTCTCCAAGGTGACTTCTTTGCTCTCCAGCAGCACCCGGGTGCTGGGCACGAAACTCCAGGAGCGGCCAAGGGCTGGCTTTGGTGGACCAGTGCTGCTGTCCCTTGTCACCTGATTGGTCACCTGCAGCACAAACAGGCTTATAAGTACCTAGGAAAAGCAGTGCCACACGGTGCATGAAACACCAGAGATCACCAGCAGAGAACAGCCAGTCTGCTACTTCTGTAGTGTTTTTAATCCTCCATCCTGTGCCCTCCCTTCCTGGCACACTCATGCCATCCCCTTTAAACACAGTCTATGCAAGTGCCCCAGATGTATTCAGGTAGGAACTCGCTCACATCTGCAAGCTGCATGGACTCCAGGCGCTGAAGGCACCTGTGAAGTTTAAACTTAGAGCTTTCAAGCATCCTTCCAGACACCCCATCCTTGTCACTTCATTGCTAATCAAAGGGCAGGACTGTCTCAACACCTTCCAGTGCCAGGTTAAGCAGAACACCGTTTTCTGTTGTGGCCTTCCCAGTTCAAACACATTAACTGTGGTCCCAGCAACCTGCCTGGGTGCACTGAAGCAAATGCAATTACTGGGCTAAGAGCTGGGGAAGACTAGAGCAGGACCCCTTCCAGTCCCTAGCTCCTTCTGGAGGATGCAATGCCCTGCAGTTTCTCTAAGGTAACTGAGCAAGAGGTTACTTAGAAGCTGGCCAGTCCCTGAAATGAATAGTGTTATATCAAAAATAAATACAAACAACCTTTCAATCCATCTGTACTTAACTTTACCTTGCTCAACCAAGTTAATGCCTCGCTGGCTGAGGACAGCAATAAGAGCAGGCAGTAAATCAGCCCTGGTTCTTGCTCCACACTGGCTGGAACAAGACATCCGCAAGCTGCAGAGCACTGTGGATACAGGCCTTTTCCTCCTGCTTAGCTGGGACTGGGTCCCCCTCTTCCCAGAACTCCTCACCATGGCACATGCCGGCATGTGAAGGACAAAGCACAGCAACACTCACCACAACAGCAAGGCTGAACTCCCTGGCCAGTGTCTTCAGCTCCCTGGCTAGCTGCATCATGATGGCCAAACCTGGAGGAGGACAAAGGATTTGGGTGTTTCAGGATCAACCTTCAAAGTGCTTCTTGGAAGCAGATGACACCTATATTTGCATGAGCACTAGATTTAGTGCCAATGCTGGTGTTCACAGACGCTTTTAACCCATTTCCATTAACCAGCACCCACTGCACCTGCAAATACCAGGGCACTTTGGCCAAATGGATGTGGCATGGACAGACCAATCCCGAAGTTGTCCCACCACCTCCTTTTCCATCCTAGAAGTCCTGAGGTCAAAAAAACCCTACAAAAGCACCAGGAGCTCCAGAGCTGGCCTGGTTGATTTAACAGGTACAGGCCCCATCTCTCCAGCTCACAGCTTTACTTCCTACAGCCCACGGCTCCTGTGACAACACTGGCTGCCACCCAGGTCTGCAATACCCTCTGGAAGGTGTATGAGGGGCTTCCTTGGCATCTCAGCCAGCAGGAAGCCCCTCACTCCTATTTGTGGTCCCTCCTGGCAGAAAGAGCCCCAGGGGAGCTTTGCAAACCATGCCAGCAACCACAATGTACTTGCGACACTGTAAGCAGAGGTTTTAATCCGTGGACAAACAGCTCAGTGCCTCCTCTGTCCCCTGGGTGGGTGTCAGACCACCCACATAAGCTTGCATGGCCACAGCCAGCCATGTCTGTTTGCTGATAACACTGCAGACAGACTCCCCTTTATATATGGCAGCAAAGGAAAAGCCAGGAGCTGTGGCACCCACATCTGTCCTGCCCCAGCTCCAGCCCCAGCACACATGGAAGATGCTCTTCAGGATGAGCAGAGAGATCTGCAACCTTATTGCACACCCCAATGAAGCAGCTCACCCTCTGACTGCTTCCCACCCAGCAGCGGGTAAATCACAGCCGAGACGGAGTCGATCATCACAATCTTGAGAGGACCCATGGAGCTCACAAGCTGAAAGAAGGAGGCACCATGTGCAATGTGGAGTAACACATCCAGCAGTTCTGGAGCTCATGAGCTGCGCACAGGCTCAGATGTCCCCAGGGCAGGGTGATGTGGTGTCACCCATCAGGCACACAAGCCCTGCTGCTCCCAGTGCAGCTCTGGGGAAGGGAGAGGGACCCAGCCCCTTGCTCCTACCTGCTGGGAGAGGCGCTCCCGCAGCTCCTGCAAGGCACTCAGCATCTCATAGATGTTAAACACACGGATCACCTGGACCCGCTGCAGAGCCTCCAGCTGCAGCACAAAGTGGCATCACCAACAGCCTCACCCCACCAGGATTTGTTATATTCCTCCTGCCACAGCTGCTACCAGCTCTTTGCATTTACACCATGGAGCCAGGAACCCTTGTTTCTTCCATGTTTGCCTCCACCCCATGAGTACTCTTGTCCCCATTGCACTGACGGAAGCAGAAACACAGATTATGCTCAGGAAGCAAAAGTGCGAGCAACTACAGCAAGTCCTCTCCTTCTCCCCAAGAAAAGCACCAAAAGCACAGCGTCTGTGCCTGAGTACAGCACCCACCAAACCATGGGAAGAAGACTGTGGACCCAAAAAAGCCCACGGGGATGACAAAGGCAGAGCTGGACAGACAAACCATCTCTGGGGGTTGCCTGCAGGCAAGAACCAAGTGTGAGTGCAGAGCTCAGCTCCAGGGGAACTTGCCTGCTCTTCCTCTTCCTCTGTATGGGCTCGAAGCATCTGGTAGAGTCGAGAGGCAGTGAACCCCCCCGTGGAGTCAAGAAACAGGACATGCTGCTTGAGGCCAAGAGACACACTGGCTGCAATGCCCAGGCACACCTGGAAAGGCAGGGAGGTCAGCCAGCCCTCCCAGTGCCTCTGCTTCATATGCCTGAAAGCATCATCTTCATCCTACCTGTCCTTTCTTGCCTCTCCTCCATCCCACTCACCTGTGTCTTCCCACTGCCCGGTGCCCCCATGAGCTCTGTCACTTCCCCTGTGTACAGCCCGGAGTCCAGCAGCTGGTCCAGGCTATGGGATGAACACAAGGTGGGATTATCAACTCCCCTTCAGCCAGAATGGCAGGAGCAGTAGTCCCCAGATATTTGTCCCTATAGTCCCCTTCTCAAACGCAGACAAGTGCCTCAACCTCTGCTCCTTCCCAGGACATCACCACATTGAGACTCAAAGCCTGTGCTGGGGAACTATGGCCTTCTGCAGCAAGCCCAGCCCTGGGCAGACATGCTGGCTCACCAAGCGATCACCTACCTCTGGCTCCCGGTGGGCAGGATGGCCGTGGAGCTCTTGAGCTCCTCATAGAGGTCTGCTCCATTGGCAGGGAAGGCAGAGAACTGGGCCAGAAGCACACGTCTCACCGCAACCAGCGCCTGGTGGGCAGAGAGATGCCCGGAAACAGGACTAAGGAAGTCCAGGGACAACACCATGCTGTAGAAGGTGCCCCCAGGAAAACCCATCCAAGTATGAGCTGAACAGCTCTGAGCTCCCCAGTGAACATACCAGGACTTGGGAGTCACCCTTTACCTTGTAAGATAAGGAACACTTCTGGGCAATGTCCTCCAGGTCTGACGACACGAAGTCCACCACTGCAAATAACATAAGGAGTGAGAAGCTGGAAGCCAAGCCTGGGCAGACCATAAACACTAGAAGATGACGAGCTTAGACAAACCTGCCTGCACTAACAGGCAAAACATCTGTGTCCTCTGGCAATGCTTCAAGTGGACGAGTAGGATGCCCCACACAATGTAAAACTGGAGATGGCCCCACTGCCCGTTGCAAAACAGATCAGGGAGAGAAGGTGGTAAAAATCCCCCCTGTTCTGCTCAAGAGCTGCCCAGCACCATTTGATAGCTGGGGCCAGTCAAGACAGCCCCCTTCTGCCAGTGTACCACAGCCTCAAGGGGCTACTGCCTGACCCAAAGTGCCAGCCCTGAGCATGCCAGGAAGGGCGGAAGCCACAGGGACTAGAACTAGCGGCTCCATCTCTGCTCTCAGAAACCACTCCAAGATCCTTTTATTCAGATAAATGTGTTCATTATTGGTTTAAAACAAGTCAAAAGCAATTCTTAGAGGGAAAACAAGGATTACAGCATCCAGGGTGCCAGCAGCCACAGGATCTCACAGGCTCCAAATAAGAAGAACAAAATGGTGTTTTCCCCAGCTCTAATCCAGTCAGAACAAGTAAAGAACCGATCCAAAGTCTTTTCCTTGCCCCTAAGGGCAGGAGGCACCCAGGGTGCAGCCTGCCAGGAGCCTGGGCATTTATCAGAAGGAAAACCACACAAACCCTCCCAAAATACCTCCCAAAAGCCCCTACAAGAGCCCTACCACATCCTAACGCTCTCCTGCTTCTATGGAGAAGTCCTGACTCCTGACTGCTCAGGCTGGCAGATGGGTCCTGCACACGGGGAGAGCTCCGTGCCACCTCAAATGTGCTGCTGCAGGTGACATTCCCCAACCCAAGACCCCACTGCCCCCTGTTACCCGTTTGGATGCTGTTTGCCTTGAGAAGCTGGATCATCTCCTCAGTGAGGCCAGGGCAGAGCCCAGCCCGCAGGACCACCATGTCCTCAGTCACCCCAGGAAGGAGAGCCACGGGGTCAGGAAAAGAGAGACCTGCGGAGGAGATGGGAGAGCAGATTTGGCACCATCCTGTCGCTGACCATACCCGCTCCTGCAGCCACAGGCGCTGGGGAGATGCTACCTAGGCTGTGTCAGGGATGGGTGAGCACAGGGAGTGTTCAGTCGCCCTAAACACGGAGGAGTGCGAGCTCCTCCGCGCCCCGACGGTACCTCCCGAAGCAAGGGACTCGGTCCCTGCCCGCTCCCCTTCCGGCTTCCTGCCGGCAGCGGAAGAGCCGGGCTGGACCCTGTTTGCTCCCCCGGGTGGCTGCTGCGAGCGCAGCTCCCCCGGCCACGCACCGGGGTCCGGTTCCCCCCCCCGCCAGAGCCAGCGGGTCTCCCAGTCCTCCCCCCATCCTCCAGCCGCTGGTACCCAGCGATGCTCATGGAAGCGCACAAAGGGATTTCCGCTCCTGCCGGCGGGAAGCAAAACGCGCTCAGAAACGGAGATAAAGACAACAGAAACGGGAATTTCCCCTTATCTATTGCAGCTCCCCCCCACCAGCTGACTTTAAATGACACGCAGCACAGGTGCCAGCAATGCTGCAGCCCCCCAGGCTCTATAAATAACAGCCCCACAGGCTGGTTTGGTTTATCTGAGGGGCAGATGCTGTGGTTGGGGGAAGATAAAATAAGTTAGTGTATGAATTGAGCGAGGTAGAGGTGCAGCTACTTCAGTCTTCTCTTACAGAGCTCTGAGTGTGGTTTGTTTCACTTCTAAAGCCATGGTTTGTATCTAGAGCTGGGCTTTCTGCTGCTGCTGTGGCGGAGCAGAGCCATGAGCCCTGCAGAGCTGCTGGGGTCCGAGTCCTTGCTGGGAGAATTGCTGGTGTGAATGGGGAAAAAAGCTTTCATTATGAGTTCTGTGCAAACCTCCAGTGGGGCAGGTTCCCAAAGGCCCCGTGAAGAGGAGGCAGTGCTGGGTATAAGCTGGCTTTCCATCCTGGGGTGTTCTGGAAGGTGCTGGTGCTGCTGCTGGCATGGGGCCACTTGTTCCCGAGGCTCAGCTGTCTCATGCTTCCCTAAATAGAAAGGGAGAAGGGTCTGAGCGCTGCGGTGGGGGTTCAGTGATCCCAGCTATGGGCTTGTTTGGTGTGAACCGCCCCGTTCCTGCTCCCCACACTGTGCAGCTCTGCAGGCAGAGGGAAGCTGAGGTTTGCTTGCAGAGGTAGCAGGGGATCCCCTCTTCTGTACTGAGGGGCTGCCTGCTTGCATGCAGGGGCCCCCCCCCCCCCCCCCGAGGAGGGCTGCTGACAGAGGCCATTCCCAGGCAATATATAGCACAGGGGGACAGGCTGTGGTGACAGGTGACATTGACAGGCAGCAGGAGCTGCCAGGTCCTGCCCAAACTCGGCACGGGAAGCGAGCTCTTTGCTGAGACACACAGGCTTTCTGTGGCACTGGTGGGCTTCAGTTCTTCTTCTCTTTATTAACTGAATCCTAAGGATCTACAGTCGTGGGATAAGCCTCTGTGAAGCTACAGCCTTGACCTTAGGTTTTCACTTTCAAAGCTCTTCAGCCTGGTAAGCTGCTTTTATTACTGTGAGTGTTAATTATATGTCAGGCTTATGGTGGGGATGTGTGTCCCATTCCAACTGCCCGGTGACAAAGGCAGTTGGAATGGGACACAAATTGATGTTTTTCCTTCAAGCTCTCCAAATGAAGGATCCCATCCAGCTGAAAGAGGAGGGCAATAAGTACTTTCAGGCCAATGACTATGAGAAAGCTGCCCAAAGCTACACTCAAGCCATAAAGCTCAACAAGGACAAGGCGCTGCAGGCGGTGCTGTACAGGAACAGGGCAGCTTGTTTCCTCAAGAAGGTGAGGAAAGCTCCATGTTTGCCTGGGCTGTGCTCAAGGGGAGAAGAGCAGAGAGACAGCCCAGGGTGCTCCCATGCTGTGGGCTGTGTATTATGTCCGCTGATTGAATAGCATATTTCAACTGGCCTGAAATGATTTGTTCTGGGCTTGTTCTGGAGCTGTAAAGCTGCTTCCCTGCATCAGTCCTGATGGTTCAGGTCAGAGATGGTCTCACATAATCACTTTGAAGCTTTTGGCAGCCACGAGAGCACTGCAAGCCATGGGTTGGGATGCAGAGGCATTGCTCTTGCCATCTGTCCCAGCACAAAAGAAGCAGAAGTCAGTATTTAGCAAACTGAGTTACTGGTGTCTGTACCCAAACTGTCTTGGCTCCCTGCAGTCAGCTTGTAGTGACCTGCTGTGGGGTTTTAGCAGATCTCTTGCATGTGCTTGAGTTTACACTAACCCAGAAGAAACATCAACCCAGAACAAGCTGCAGACAGGCTGTTGTGAGTATCCCCTCTGCCCTCACTGCCTACTCTCTGCTGCTGCAGAAGCTTATGTTGTCTCACCTACATCAGAGACCTTTTCCTCTTCTCTTCCATCAGTGTTGGAAAGGTACCCAAGCCCCCATCTTTCCTCCTGTAACTGCTGCTGGCTTCACTGGGGTGTCCTATGGGACCAGAGTGGTCACAGAGTGTGTCAGCAATGGGCACATGCCCTGCTATTCCACTGCTAACAAATCTCTCTTGCTGGTTTAACAGGAGGAATATGCCAAGGCAGCCTCAGATGCGTCCAGAGGTAAGGTGGGGGCTGCTTTGAGAAGGAAGAGCTGCATTGCTGGGTGTGCTTGCTTCAGCCTGCTCTCACATCTGGTTTTGGGGTGCTGTAGTCTTATTCCTTCATGTCCACGAACACCCAAGTGCTGAGGCCACAAGGGAATTTATGGAGGGGGTTGAAAAGAAGGTGCACCAATTTGTTGTATTGGTGCTAATCCACAGTAACTACATCTTGAAGAGCTGTAGTCACTGTAAAGCAGATCACAGTTTACACAGATTGTTTCCAAGCAGCAGACTGATGGCTGGTGTTTTGGATCATTCTCCCAGCTATTGACATCAATTCCTCGGATATCAAAGCCTTGTACCGGCGCA
>WYDI02026184.1:48358-67497 GCA_009867235.2 Psittacus erithacus
CAATTTGTTGTATTGGTGCTAATCCACAGTAACTACATCTTGAAGAGCTGTAGTCACTGTAAAGCAGATCACAGTTTCCAAGCAGCAGACTCTGATGGCTGGTGTTTTGGATCATTCTCCCAGCTATTGACATCAATTCCTCGGATATCAAAGCCTTGTACCGGCGCAGTCAAGCTCTGGAAAAACTGGGAAAATTGGACCAAGCATTCAAAGATGCTCAGAAATGTGCCACCATTGAACCCCGCAACAAAAACTTCCAGGAGGCACTGAGGCGACTGGGAGCCAACATCCAGGAGAAGGTAAATGCCAGGGAAGCAGTCCTGGGTTCACAGACCAAGCATGGGATGTTCTTGCTCTGGGTTGTATTAACAGATTATTGATTATATTGGAAGCTTCTAACAATGTACAGGCATAAACAGGCTGCATTTAATGGGTGTTCATATTTGGTGCATGTAAATCTGAGGGTGAGATTGAGTTGTGAAGTTAAAAAGCAGCTCACTCCTCAGGCTAGCCTGGTCCTGAGTGTTGTGATGAGGTCCTGGCAAGGAACTAAACCAGCTTTGGGCTGGATCTGGCAGTTGCCACTCTGCCATCTTTACAGGGTGCTGTGAGGAAGTCCCTGCATCACTAGGGATGGTTAGGTCTCAGAAATGATGGGTATGGGCTGGCTGTGCTTGTGCCTACAAGTCTGAGATGGGCAATAGCTGCTGGTTGCTGGGAAGTGATGCCTGTTTTGTTAGACTGCCTGTGGTTTGAGGGGCTGTGATGTCCTTGAAGTGATAAAGGAAAACAGAACTGCACCTCAAGTTTCTGCCTCTGATGCTCCATGCACTCTGTTGGCACAGCTGCGCATTCAGTTCTCCACGGACTTGAGGGTGCAGAAGATGTTTGAAATCCTGCTGGATGAGAACAGCGACAAAGAAAAGCGGGAAAAGGTGAGAACTGGCCTGGGCTTGACAGAATTGCTGTTTAATACCAAAGGCTGCTCTGAGGAGCAGGAAGGTGCATTCCCTTTCCCTCCTGCCCTAGATGGAGGATGAGGAAAGGAGCTGGGAGGTGAACTGTGCTTGGAGAGGGGAAGTGTCCCAATGAAGCATCACCCCTATGCTGAGGGAGAAGGTGGACTCACCTCCCAGTATACCAAAGGTGGGATCAGACTGGACTTACCAGGCCCATCTCTGCCACTTTCCCCTATGTTCCTCTCCAAGCAGTGACTCGCTTTAATGGGGCAGAGTGAAGCCAATCCCCAGATGTACCTGGAGAACTGCGTGGTGTGGTGTGGTCTGAGCTGGCTGTCTGTGTCTGCACTGCGGGATGCCACCACGCCAGAGCTGCACGAAGATATTCTGAAGGCTGCTAGCAGGGCTGTACCACTGACCCCTGGTCTGTCTCCCACCCAGGCTGCAAACAACCTCATAATCCTGGGACGGGAGGAAGCAGGTGCTGAGAGGATCTTCCAGAACAACGGGGTCAGCCTCTTGCTGCAGCTGATAGAAACCAAAAATCCTGAGCTGGTCCTGGCAGCCGTGAGGACGCTCTCGGAAATGTGCACAGGGCACAAGGCTCGGGTAAGCAGCCTTCACTGCTACTGCTTGGCACCCGGGGGAGTGGAAAACTGCAATGGTTTGATGCTTGTGAGCACTGGGGGATTAAATCCTACAAGTAAGACTTGTAACACAACAATTGAAAATGCCCCTGACTTCTCAGGGTGAAAGCTGTACCTGGTCCCTATGATGCTTTCATGTGTGCTGGTGAAGTAGAACTTAAGATGAGTTGTTCTCACAGGAGTTGTGGTGAGCATGATTGGGTCAAATCCATGTCTTTGTCACAGGTCTCAGAAAAGCAACAAAGAGCAACTAACTTTAGGAAAGTGGTCTAAGGCTTCCAAGCCCAGCAATGCTCTTAACATCCTCTTTGGAAATATGCTGTTAATTATTGGCAGCTCTAGATGTTAGTTGTTGTCTTATTATAAATGAAAATAAGGCTGAAAAGCAAAACTCTGCCTTGTACTGACTCGGGATTCACCCTGGAAAAGAGTTCCTTTGTACAAGCTGAGCCTGACCTTTCTAAAGCGTGCAGGAAGGAAAGGCCTTTGCTAATGCCTGCCCTGCTCTCTCCTTTCTGGTGCCAGGCCACTGCTATTCTCCATTACCTGGGCATTGACAACATTTGTATATGGATGTCTGTGGACAATGAAGAGATCTCCCTGGCTGTCTGCAGCCTCCTGCAAGCCATCACCGACTGCTTGCTGGGCCAGGGGAAAGAGGAGCATCACGGGAAGGAGGAGGCTGTAGTGCTCGGTAACACTGCATGACCTGGTGGTCCTGTGGTCTTGCTGTCAAAGTGGGGTGAGCAGAGAGGACTCTGCTCCTGGGATGTCCACCTTATTTCTTGTTCTTTGGGGAAGTGGGGACTTTACCCGCCAGCTGTCCAGGATGACAGCCTTTACATAGCTCTTATCCTTATGGTGTTGAACACCAGTATTCCATCCATGTAATGCCTTTGAATGGTTTTCACTGAGTTCATCTCCTTTTGAAGATAATGTCTTGTAACTGGCTGCTACTGCCTTGCTTCTGTGTAGATACTAAAAAAGATTTGAGGATGATCACAATGCGTTTGCTGGATATGTTGGTCAGCAAGAAAGTGTCTGGGCAAGGACGGGACAGAGCTCTCAACCTCCTCAACAAGAATATACCAAGAAAGGACCTGAAAGACCATGACAACAGCAGGACCATCTTTGTCGTCGACAATGGTGAGTCCTTCCCTTCCACCTTGGTCTGGTCTGGGAGGTGTGGAGCTGTGTATTCTTGCCTGAGTACCTGTAGAACTGATCCTCTGTAGCTTTCTTTGCATGCAAGCCTGGAGCAAGGTTAGATGTATTAGCAGGTAGCAGTATTAAGAGAGAAAAAAGGTGTGTATGAGAACAAGACATTTTCAGTTTCTAGAGGACTGACTTCTCTGGTTAGTTTATTCCAACGTATTTGCTAATGTTAGGAGGATTTGGCTTGGATAACTTGTCTATCTTCAGATGAGATGAGCACCTGCTGAGCTTGCTGGATCCTTAATCTGGTCATTTCTAAAACCGGAAGGGGGTAAGAAGTTTGTGTGGGGTGTGATTTTATACTAATTCCAATGCATATGTGCGGTACTATTTTGGAAGGTATTAAATAACACTTCAGCAAAAGGAGGGTTAAGACATCCAGGATCCCTTGAAAGTCACTGGCTTTACCTTAGTCAGAGCTTCCAGCCTTGGAGGTCAGTGGGTTAAAGCCTCCTGGCAAAAATAACTGATCCAGCCAGGGACCAGATGCAGTTCTGCTTATCTCACTCTGAGAGCTGAATGAAAGCCTGATGCTGCAAACCTGTAATCTCAAGAGCAGAAGCTCCTCCCCAGTAGATATCTGAGCATCTTCTTTAAGACTTACGTGATTAGGCTGCAAAGTAATCAAAAACCATCCCAACTGGCTATTTCGCTGCAAGAAACCGACAACTAGTATCTTGAGCTGTGTACAGACCCCTCCCCTCTAACAGCGATATGACTCCATTGTTTCCAGGCTTAAAAAAGATACTGAAAGTGGTGGGCCAGATTCCTGAGCTGCCTGACTGCCTGCCGCTGACAGAGAACACCCAGCTGAGTGCCTCTGTGCTCCTAAATAAGCTCTACGATGACCTGCGCTGCGACCCAGAGCGTGACAACTACCGGGTGATCTGTGAGGAGTACATCAAGTGAGTCAGGGCTGAGCTGGTTTAGAGGCACAGGAGTGGGAGGTCTTAAGGGTGAGGTGAGGCACTTGCAGTCCACTTAGATGCCAAACTGAGGACCTGGGAGATAATGACTGGGTTGAGATCCTGCTGGATCCTTTAGCTGGGATCCTCAGAGCCTTGCATTGTACTCCTACCTGCAGGATCACAGCCTTTGCTTGAGTTTAGGCTCAGCTGTGTCCCATGTACCTACCATCAGAGGAGCTCAGTTCTTGATCTGAGGGGAGGATGCTCCCTACTCAAGGGAATGAGAACTTAAGCAACTGCTGTTCCACATGCTATTCCCTCTATCTATCCCGTGCAGGAGCAAAGTTGACCCACAGGACATGGATAAAACACTCCATGCCATCCAGATGGTGTCTGGAGTTCTGCAAGGGCCCTTTGACTTGGGCAACAAGCTGCTTGGCATGAAGGGAGTCATGGAGATGATGGTGGCCCTGTGTGGGTCCGAGAGAGAGATTGACCAGCTGGTGGCTGTGGAAGCCCTCATCCATGCCTCCACCAAGCTGAGCCGGGCCACCTTCATCATCTCCAATGGGGTGGCGCTCCTGAAGGAGATCTACAAGAAGACCAAGAATGAGAAGATCAAAATCCGAGCCCTGGTGGTAAGGATGGCAGCCCCTGCCACACTCACCAGCTTAAACCCTGGACTTGGGAGAGGGGAAGGACCTGGGAACATGTTGGATTCACTCCCTTCAGCTGGGAAATAGTTTATGGTGCTTTCCTCACAAGGAAAGGGGAGGTGGTAAACCAGGAGAGCATAGGGAATATTGGTAATAGGGTAATATGGGATTAGGCTGGTTTGGGGCAGCAGTACTAGAGGATTAATGAACCTTTCTCACTGATGTATCCTCTTCCTTCTCCTCAGGGTCTCTGCAAGCTGGGCTCAGCAGGAGGTACTGATTATGGACTGCGGCAGTTTGCTGAGGGGTCCACTGAGAAGTTAGCCAAGCAGTGCAGGAAGTGAGTGACCTTACTTTGTCCTTCTGTTGCTCTACACCTTGCAGAATACAGTATGATCCTTTCCCAAGAGATCCTGCTCACACATTGCCTTCGTTTACTGGTGCTGCCTGAGAGCTGATAGGGCCCCCAGAGCCATTGCACTGGGACCTGGGGCTCTTCTGTGCCTGACACAACCATATGTTCTTCCTGCCTCAATATCCAGAGAAGTCTTTCTCCCTCCTTGACTTCCTATGAGAGACACCAGACATGGTGCTTCCCTCTTTGCCAGAATGGTTCAGACTAATTGAGTGCTACCTAGAATATGCACAAATGTCTTTTGAAGGTGGATGAAAGGAGGAGCTGGGATGAAGTTAGGAAGTGATTGAATGGGTGATCATTGCTCCCGACACTGGAGAGCAGGGCATCATGTGCTTATGTGGTGGTGAAGACAAAGCACTGAGTTCCTGTCCTGGCCTGTCTTTCCTGCAGCATTTAGATCCCTCAAGCTGGGCTATGGGAGGAAGGTCATGTCTCAAGGGAAGCATCCCACAGTCTTTAGGAGCTGCAGCAGAACCTGAGGACATGTTTGGGCCTGAAACAGTCTCAATATGTTTTTCTTTCCTCTTCTCCTAGAGAAGTTATTCCTGACACCTGAGACAGAAATGCAGATGTTTTTCTGTCTTCCAGATGGTTGTGCAACGCCAGCATTGATGTCCGCACAAGAAGATGGGCTGTGGAAGGGATGTCATATCTAACCCTTGATGCGGATGTGAAAGATGACTTTGTTGAAGATGAGCCAGCCCTGCAAGCTATGTTTGAATTAGCCAAGGTCTATCTCCTTATCTTGTTTCTTTATTCCGCTAGTAGCATCACGTTCTCCCAGGTCTCCAGCCCAATACTGTCTCCCCACTCAGGGGGAGCTGTGACACCAACCTCTCACTTTTAGTTTAGCAAAACTTCAGCTTAGCCTGTGTGATAGACACCTCAAGGTTGTCATCATCCTGCTCTTCTCCCAAGGCTGAGGAAGGTTGCTGTTGCCTTTACTGTGAGCAATTGCATGAAAATCAAAGGCATCAAGGTGTTGACAGCATCTGATGATGTCAGCAGCCTGTTGGACCATAAAAACACTTGTTTTTCCCTGCCCTGGGCTATAAAGCTGGGGCTAAGACTAAGAACACTTCAGCTAGTGCAAACCAGCACAATGGCAGTCCTAAGGGACCTATTTCCCTGCAGTGTTTTCCCTCACCCTCACATAAGCTTTCCTTTTTCTGTGCAGACAAGTGACAAGACTATCTTGTATTCTGTGGCTTCTGTGCTGGTGAACTGTACCAACAGCTATGACACTAAGGAGCTGGTCCCAGAGCTGGTGCAACTGGCCAAGTTCTCCAAGCAGCACGTGCCTGAGGAGCATCCGAAGGTATCCCAGGGAGCTGGGAGGAGGTGCTTGGATCTGAACACTTTCCCTGGTGTATCCATTGTCACAGATCTCAGGTCTCCTATCTCCAAGGCTGAAATTGCTTTGCTGTCCAACCAGGCTTGGCTGTAGTTAGCAGGATGGCAGCTGCTAAGGGGCTAATCCCTTTCCAATATCCTCCCTCAGGACAAGAAGGATTTTGTGGTGAAGCGAGTGAAGCGGTTGCTGAAAGCTGGCGTTGTCTCTGCCCTGGCCTGCATGGTGAAGGCAGACAGTGCCATACTGACAGACCAGAGCAAGGAGCTCATCGCCAGGTACCTTCACAACTGTCGTAGGAGCTGGAAGCGCTGGCCAGCCCATGTGCCACTGAGATGGTCTCCTGGGCTGGCTCTCTGCTTGGTGGGGCGGTGCCTTCTGCCTATGGGGGAGGGATAAAAGGGAGAGGGAGAAAAGATTTAACACCAAATCCACATTCTGACCCTGAAGCTGGCTTACAGGCCTGCTTTGCTAGGCTGCGTCTTGAATTTCCAGTCCTCTGTACTGGTTTTGACAGGAATAGGGTTTATCTTACAGGCCTGAAAACTTCTTATTGTGCCATGTGTGGTCTTCTCCTAGAGTGCTGTAGGGCACTGGGTTAAACATCTGGAACTAACTGGTGGATCTGGCACCCTTGCAAAACCTTGGGCTCCTTCCATGGGGGATGCTGGCCTTTGCCTTCCCATGTGGCTGTTGCACTAAATGATTCTGTGCTTCTGCAGGGTGTTTCTTGCCTTGTGTGAAGACCCCAAGGACCGTGGGACCATTGTTGCTGAAGGTGGTGGAAAGGTGATTACTCTTATGTTTGCAGCCCAACCTGATGGGCAGTTTGTCTGCAAAGTGTCTGCAGTGAGGGCAGGTGACAGAGAAGTGTGAGCTATCTTGGTGTAGCCTCTGGGGCCCACACTGACACTGCAGTCCTATCCCTGTGGGCCTCTAAAGAAGCAATCTTCTTGAAACAACTGAATGAGCTACAAGCTCTGGTGTGGTGCCTGTCTGAGAACAAGACATCACTCCGGGCTGCAGTGCAGTCCCATTTCTTCAACAGACACATCTTTAGCCATTTTTAAACTTATTGTAGTATATTGAGGCAATCCTGTAAATCTTCTCAGTGGCATCATATACTTTCGCATGTGTCACTAGGCCCTGATACCTCTGGCTCTGGAAGGTACAGAAGTTGGCAAGATAAAGGCTTCTCATGCTCTGGCAAAAATTGCTGCTATCTCAAATCCAGACATGGCATTCCCAGGGGAGAGGGTAAGCTTAAAAATACACCCAGAATTAATCTTGACATTTCCTTTAGCAAATGAAAATTGCCAAGTCCTGAGAGCTGGAAAAGCAGAGATATCCCTTCTCTTCTTAGGTGTACGAGGTGGTGAGGCCCCTCGTCAGCCTGCTGAACACAGAGAGAGATGGCCTTCAGAACTATGAGGCTCTGTTAGGTCTCACTAACTTTTCAGGAAGGAGTGATAAACTTCGGTGAGTTTAACTGGTTTCTGGCTTCCTGTCTTCCCCTGAGTACATGTGAATTTCAGTCAGAGTGGTCAGTGTAAGATACCTTTGGCAGAGCTGCAAAAGTCTCAGAACTAAAAGAGAAATAGGAAGAGGAGAGTGGCACTTTTAGCTCTAGAAAGAGAAAAGATGTGAACAATGCAGTCTGCATTAGATAGGGAATGAACCACATCATGAACTCCAGTGCTGCGGACACTGATTGGTTTCAGGGCTATCCCTTATCTACAGCTAATATTGTGTAGGTTGGTCATTGCTTGTCTCATGATATATTTTATTTGACTGCTCTTCAACACAGGATGAAGATAGTCAAAGAGAAGGCCCTGCCAGATATTGAAAATTACATGTTTGAGAATCACGACCAACTTCGACAGGCAGCCACAGAGTGCATGTGCAACATGGTGGTCAACAAGGAGGTAACTCACTGGGCAGCTCAAACTAGACTGTGTGCACTGGTTTGTGAGCCCCTGTGATGAGGCATTCCTAAATGTATTATCCCTGGATATCATGGGTTTGGGTGTTTTTAGGTTCAAGAGCGGTTTGTGGCTGATGGAAATGACCGGCTGAAGTTGGTGGTGTTACTGTGTGGTGAGGATGATGAGAAAGTCCAGGTTGCAGCGGCAGGAGCCCTGGCCATGCTTACAGCAGCGCAAAAGAAGCTCTGCTCTAAAATGACTGAAGTGGTAAGACCCTAAGTCTGATTACTGGCAGTAGATAAACCCTTGAAGGGGCCTGGCTCAGCCATGAAAACGCCACTCAAAAGGAAGAAGTAGTGTACTAGTTTGATAGTGAGGAACTTGGTGAAGTTGAGACCTGGCCATGCATGCTTCTAGTTCATCCCTGCATGAAGTAAACCAGCCTGCTTTATAGAAGACTTCATCTCAGAGCTGAAACATTTCTATGTAGCCATTCCTCAAGCTATGTCCAGGATGCTAACTGTCAAGCAAGGTTAAGAATGCAGAATATTATTCTACAGGCTCTTAAAGCTTTTGATAAATAACCTGAGATCCAACCTTGTTTCAGTCAGAAATGAGAGAAGTTTGATAGATAACATATTAAGCTTTACAGATCCCCAAACATCTCAATTTCCTGCACAGATCTGTAAATCCTGAGGACTCAGACCCTGTATGGTTGAGTATCTGTGAAGAGCTGTGGTTGGGAACTCATGAACTCTGTTGTGTTGATGTTGGACACTGGGCCTTGTTAGAATGAAAGTGATGAATCAAGCCAAAGAAGGGGTTCAGGAAGATCAGTGGGGGGGTGGGAATGGGAATGGGTGGTTTGCTTCAGTTATCATTGTGTCAATATTCTGATCAGAATCTTTGCACAGCGATTATGTGTCAACCTAAACATGAAACACGTTTCATGTGGTGCCAGCGCATTTGATTCATGCGCTTCCTTTTGCTAAGAAATGCCTTTCCAAACTCGCGCTCTCAGTTGAGGTACTCCTCAGATCAATACTAATGATCTCTCTCTCCCTCAAAGACCACCCAGTGGCTTGAAATCCTGCAGAGGCTCTGCTTGCACGATAACATGGAAGTACAGCACCGAGGACTGGTCATCGCTTTCAACTTAATCAATGCTGACAAAGACCTAGCGAAGAAGCTGGTGGAGACGGAGCTCCTAGAGATCCTGACGTACATCGGCAAGCAGGAAGACCCCAAGAAGCAGCACATCATTAATGTAGCACACGACTGTCTCACGAGGTGCATGGATTATGGGCTCATCAAACCCCTCTCTCAGGCATGAGGAAATGAAAAGCACCAAAGATAATGTGGATAGGAAAAAAGCTACTGAGAAATGTGTAACACTGAGAGCCATGAGGGAAATCTAATGCCATTAAGGCATGGAATTATCTGGGGACAATTTTGGAAGATCAGAAACAGTATGAGGAAAAGGAGGACTGGGAAAGTTGGAAAGTGTCCATCCGAGTAATTGGTGTTAAACCCTTTTTGCCCCTTCGATGAAGGCTTCAAGGCCCAGCTGTAGAAGAGTCGGTTGTGTTGCAGATGCACTGTGGATTGTAGAAGGAAACTCAATTGAGCTGAAATCTCTCCTGCAACCATCTACAGCTCCTGGTAGTTGTGGAATTCCTAGCAATGGTGGAACAGGGAGGGTTAAATGCCTTCTGTTCTGTAGTCAGAAAATAGGTTGGGTAATAGCTGTGTGCTTTGTTAATTTATGGTAATTTTAAGCAGCCTTAAGTGGTGTGACAAAGTGTGAGGATGGTGGGTGAGCTTTTAATAAATCCACGTCTTTGTTCCATGTGGAATTCCTCTTCTGTTTCTATTAAGCAAAGGGAGAACTCCCACTTGCAGCCTTGTTATTAGACCCAGGAGGCTGGAGTAATGGGTAGCACAGGCTGGATTCTCACCACTTGCAACCTCTACCCAGTGGTGCTCAAATGAATGTACCAAGTCACTGTGAGAGGCTGCAGGAGCTTAATGGTTTAAGCTGAGGTTCACACCAGGGAACAGTGTTTGGCTCAACAGGGAGTGCTCATTGATGGAAGAAGCGGAATGAAGAGAAAACACACCAGTTGGTCATTACATTCGTTACATAAATTTATATTGAAATCATGTCCATATACAGCTTGCAGCTGAAATAATTAATGTTATGGCTTAACCTGTCTCATAGGTTTCCCCTGTGAAAGTGATGCAGGCTGGGGACCACTTTGGAACATCCCCAGTGTCACCTCCCTCCTTGGGGTGAAATTCCAGCCAAGGCACTGAGATTAGGGCAGTAATGGGAGCACTGAGAGCAGGGAAGGGTTTGGGCTTCACTGCGGAGCCTTTAGAAGCCTCTCACAGCAGTGGATGAGAATTGTTTTGAGGGAAGAAGAGAGAAAATGAAATTGCAGGGAAAAGAGCAAGCAGGACCGGAAGGAAACAGAACCAGAGCCTATTTGTGGGCAGGATTACAGCTTCACGTCCAATATAATAATGACTTTTAGCTTTTCATTCCATACTCTGTAAAAGAGAGCTCTCTGCTCGACTCCTTTGTCAGGAGTCAGTCTTAATTCCCCCCTTCCTTGCTTTGCCCCTTGTCTTCTCTTTGCCTCTCTTCAGGCCGCATTTTGGTGTCCTGGGCTTTATTCCTTACATCTGGCCTGAAATACGCATTTTATTTTTAACTTGCACATTAAACCATGATGCTTTTCCTTCCAAAGCACCTCAGTGATTGGAATATTTTCATTTATCTATTTTTATTTCTCCTTCGTGGTTTATTTCTTCGCTCCCCTCTGTTTTGATCCCTCAGCCGGCTTCATACTGCCCCTCTGTGGTGGAGCCGCTGCTACACAGTACGCTGCCGGGATAGCCGGGCTCTCAGGACTGGGCGGCGTTTGAGGCGGCAACTTACCACCGTCGCTTCGGCTCCGCAGCCGGTGTCGCCCAGGAAACGGAACACAACGTTAACGGCCAAGGGAAACGCCGCTGGGTCATCCCGCCCCTTCCCGTCCCCTCAGGCCTCCTCACAGGGCGGGAAACGCTCGCACCGCCCCGACCGCCGCTAACGCGCCATCCCATTGGGTCCCACCCGGCCTCGCCGGCTGCGCCGCGGGCTGCCATTGGCTGTTGGGTACTGGGGGGTGGGACAAAGGCGGGGCAGCTTCGGCTCGGCGTGTTTGGGCCTGCGGGAGCGGCGTGAGGGGAATGGGGCGGCGGGGCGGAAGGAGGCGAGGAGGGATCGGGGTAGGGCGGCTGAGGGCTCGGGGTGCGGGCCGGAGAGGTGCGCAAGGAGCTGGGGGGCCTGGCTGGGAAGGGGAGACCCTACTGAGGTGGGGGATCTGTGGCTGAACGGGCGTGGAGGTGAGCGGGATTGGGGGGGGGGGGGGGTATCGTGGGGCGGCCGGGGCCGGGGGGGCCGGGGGGAGAGGCCCGGGGGGGGGGGGGGGGGGGGCAGGGGAACGGGGGGCGGCGGGGGCGGGGGGGGGGGGGGGAGGGGGCGCGGGGGGGTGGGGGGTAGGGGCAGAGGAACGGGGGACTGAAGAGTGCAAGGAAGGAGGTGGGGAATGGGTGGTTAGATGGAAATAGACCTCTGGACCCTTGGAGAGCCGCTGGATTCGGCAGCGTTTATAGGTACGATGGGATTTTTCCTCTTGGTTTTGCCTGGTACTGGCTGTCCTGACCTTGGAATCCCAGCTCGTGACCTGTCTTCCCTAGCTCCAGCTCCATTCCATCAGCATGTCACCTTCCTCCCCTGTTAAATGTGCTTTCTCTTCTGTTACCTGTAACAGGAGGTCGTGATAAGGAGAAAAAATCATACCCTTAAGTAATGGGTGAGCTTAAGACTTTATCTGCTGCATGCTTGCAGATCAGCTAAAGCTTTAATGAATGCTTATTTGGAGTTTCTTATGTCTTGTGGGGTAGCATTGCGTATAGATGTGTCAGGAGGAAAGAGAGGGAGGGTGCTGGTTTAGCTGATGGTGTTTGGGAAGGGGAAGTGGAGTTTTTGCCAGTGTTACACCACCAACATGGCTTTGTCATGCACAGGAGCTCTTCATGGAGAGAATACATCCATTCTGATGGTGCAAAGTACCTCCTCCATCCTGCTGTGTGAAGATAGAAATAGCAGCTTGGGGCTCAGTTTCTTGTAACAGCCATGTCTGTCTCATTTCCCAGGGCTTGCTGTTAACTTACTGCAAACTCCATCCTGTAGAAGGCTGTGTGATCCTGAAAAGAATTCACCCAAACCCCAAGTTAATCTGTGTTTGGGTGTGGAGAGATGTGTGAGTGTGGTTTTCCTTCAGGGAAAAAACCTTTTCTGTTCTAGTTTCTGAGTTGGGAGCAAGCTTCTTACACTTGCCCAAAGCAATGATGAGCGAAGTATAGTCTGAACTGGTATTGCTGAGACTTTGTGTCTTTGCTCTGACCAGGGCATGATCACGTAATCTTCTCTCTGAGCTTATTTAGGCTGAGCTCATCTAGAGTAAATAGCTTTGCTGCTTGAAACTTTTTGATGCACCTTAAAAAAACTGGAAAAAAAAAACCCCAACAAACAAACCCAAACCCTAAGAATCTTAAAATGTAAAATATTTAGAATTTGTAGCCATTTATTTTATTGGGAGAAAACAAAAACCTTGATTTGGTAAGTGAGCAGTGCAAACACTTGTTTGGGTTTGGGCATCTTGCTGCAGTGCTGGGTTTAGAACTGAGCTTGCAGCAAGGGAGGTTTCTTGTTTTGTCTGTGTGCCATATGGCGCATGAAACTCCAGATGCTCTGTCACTGCATTTTCTCTCTTTGTAAATGCAGTGCATTTTACTCTGTAAAATGGAGTTTGAGCTGTCTGTCCTGTAGGCACCTTATTAGCAGTTGGTTTAGCTGTACCCTCATCTAGTGATTGCCAGGAAGAGTGGTTTTGGAAGAGAGTTGTGGTGTTGGGCCTGGCTCTCGTGCTCTACTCTGGAGGAAGTGACAGACAAAAGGCTAGGCTAATCAAGGAAGTACAGGAAAAGATCTGGAGCTATTCCCTAAACAAGTTTTTAATCTCTTCCAGGTCTTGATGATGGCTCTAGATTCATTTCTCTCTTCCTGTGGAGAAGAAAGCTTCTACAGGGAGTATATACTGAGGAGTATAATTATGGTGGGTTTCTCATAACAGAAGCAATGTGGTTTCTGTAAGGAAGTGGGAAAAGCAACTCAGTTGCTAATGCACTCACTTTGTAAATGTCTGGATGAGTTGTGAATGTGGCTTAGCTTCAGTAAATGTGTTTTAAAAGACTTCAGTCAAGTTCTGGCAGTAACAAATTGGCCAACTCCATCCAGTGCTGTTGTTAATGTTGATATAATTGTATTAAGCTATAGAACAAAGCATCCTGAATGTATACATATGTGCCTGTATAGAAGTCACAAATTGGTATGTAAGTCTGAAGGATGGTTTAATAAAGTTGGTATTCCCTAAAAAAATCTTGTCTATCTTTAAGCCATCATGGCTTTAATAACACTATTACATTTAAAAGCACATAAAAAGGAATGTGTGTATAACCCAAACTGGTTTGTAGCTTTGTTTTAGAGCAGTAAACCTGACAGAAGGGTATGTATTTGGCTCCTAACAACAGGAGGGTTAGAAGAAGCAGTCAAATCCAAGTTGGTATTCTGCAGGAACACTAATAACATCTGCCAGGTAACTGCTGAGCCTGTCACTGTTGTAGGCTTAATGTTTGTTAGTCAGCTAAGCATTAAAAAGCAATTTAACATTCAAGAGAGTAATTACAGCTGTTCAGAACTGTGGGGCTTAGATGTGGGTGGTTCTGTGCAGGTCTCAGAGGTGCTGTGGAGTTGGTCTGGTGAGGAGAGGGTGTTGTGTGGTGTGGAGTGGAAGCAGCCAGGGCCTGGCAGAGGGGCATCAACTCTGGGGAGAGGGAAAGAGATTAACCCTGCAAGAAGGAGGTGTACAAGAGGCAGTGCGTGCACACAGGCAACTTGGGTTAACCCTGGAAGAAGGAGGTGTACCAGAGGCAGTGTGTGCACACAGGCAACTTGTGTCATACTTAATTTGTAAAGTACAGGAAGGATAAAAGGAAATTAAACCTATCCTAAAACTGAATCCTCAGTCAAATCCTTCATCCCTTATGTAAATCAGTGGCTGCACTCAGTCTCCAGGACACTCAGGCCCACGTCTGTCTGATCACATGAGTACTTACAAGACCACACAGCACATGTGTGGTTTAGATGCTGTTTTTTCACAGAGATGATGATTTCTCTGTATGAAGCAAGTGATGTGAATTAACGACCAGCTCAAAGCCAGCTACATTAAAAGTGATTTGAAGTCTCAGAGAATCTTGGCCCTTTCTGTGGTTTCTTTTCCAGCAAGATGCATGTGCTCTTCCTGGCTTTTTAAAGGGAGAAGTGTCTTTAAGGATCCATTAACTACTAAAGGAAAAATGAGAGTTTTTATTCCATAGTGGCACAGGCAGAAGGGTCTGGAAGTTGTACAGAGCTAGTAAGACAAGTGACAAATCTCATTTTTACAGCAGGTGTTTTCCAGAGCATCTTTAGGATACAAATTGCTGTCTTTTTCCATGTTACTCAATCATCTTACTATCTTGCTTACATGTGAGGCAGGATATTGGAGATTTTTATCTTCTGAAGCAAAGAGAAAGTGCAGAGGGAAATGAGCTGACCCGGTTCAGTGGATTAAATGTTAGAAATTATCACTTAATCTGGAAAAATTGTGTACATTGTGAGCAAACTTTCCTCTTCGTATTTGGCAAGGGATGTCCTGGTGGTGTCTGGAGGAGCTGACTGCTGGTCCCTAGAGCCCAGTTAGGAAAACACCTTCCATCCCAAACCCAAGTGTCTCAGGAACCAGCCATAACATTCTCTCCTTTGTTAAGCAAAAGGATGCTTTGCTATGATATGAATGTGCTACACGGTTGGGACTGGAGTAATTGCCATGTAATAATTAAACATGGACATTAAAGAGTCTCCTATAAAATACTCCTATCCATTATCATCATCTGCAAAGATGAAGGCTGCTTCAGTCCAGTCTCCCTTATGTAAACAGAGTTCCTCTGTTTTTCCAATAACCAGAAAAGAATTAAGGTTAGGTTCTCAATTGAGAGAATTTTGCTTTATAAAAGCAAATAATAACAGATGCAAAGACTTATTTAACAAAAAAGCCAACTCCCATCATTGCTGCTTTGCTCTGGTTCATCATTTTTCTCCTTTGTGTGCAAATGTAATGTCTCTCTTATCTCCTTGTTTGCACATATCAACTTCTCTTCCTTTAAAAAGTCAAACCCTTCAGTTAGAACTGTCAGGGGAATTAAGGGGTTGATGTTCTCAATTCAAAGGCAAGTAGCCTGAAAAGTCAGGGGGACCCTGAAGAACAGCACGATCAGAGCAGAGGTTTGAGCCTGTCTCTACCTCTGTGACAAGCACTAGTGACAGAGCTTGCCTTGGCAGTGCTGAGAAGCTGCTGCGGGTGCAGTAAGTCCCCTGGAGAAGTTTCCCTACCTCTTTAATTTGCTGGCTCATGCCCTTGGGTGGGGAATTTGTCAGTGATGGTCTTTGATCTACATTCTTATCCAAATCAATGTTTCTTTGCTTTCAGTTGGTCTTTGAAGGTGTTTCTGTGCTGGCTGACAGACCAGGGCTGTCCAATCCCTCTGAGACTGTCACAGGATGTTTGAACAGTTAATAAAGGGGAGAGCTTTACCAGAATTCACAAGGGCAGCAAAACTGATGTATCACCAAGTTCAAAGCAGCTTTAAAACTCACTGACAAGCTATAGTGGTCCAAAGTCTTTCATGGGACACTAGGAGGGGAAAATTTAGGCTCAGTGCTACCCAGCTGCTAGCTGCAGGGATGGATCTCTCAGCTCTCAGGAGAGTACAGTTTGACAAGATGCTGCAGCTCAGTGGCATAGCCCGTGATGGGGCAGCGCTGATGAGCCTTCACGTAGCCGTACACACAGCGGTAGCAGAAGACAAAGCCAGACGTGGACAGGGCCGTGGCATTCACACGGGTTTTGTGGCACAGGGGACACACAGTCTTCAGTTTGGGTAGGAGAGTGGAGCTGGAGTCGAGGTGCACGGGGGGTGGAGGAGTTGGGAGCGCGGTCAGAGATTTGATGGTCTCCTGGTTTTCTGAGGAGTACCACCAGTCCAGGAACTGGAGGAAGAACAAGCTGATAGACAGCCCAGTGGACAGGGAGAAGGCGATGGTGCCCAGGGCTTTCCTCACTGCTGACTGCACCTGGGTTTTAATGCTGTAGCAGAGAGAAGGTATGGAAAAACTACTACATATATAAACCACAGCAGAAGGGACTGATTTACACAGCTTCTTAACACTAAGTTTGTCAATGTATCCCATGTTTATAGGAAGGCATCTGCTAGGGTGTTTCTCTTAGTATTTTAAGAAAACTTCAAGTCCTGTTTTATCCAGAAATCTAAATTGGAAGAATTTGGATTGAGTGGGCCAAATTCACAGAGCTTTTCACCCATGGATCATCATTTTACAGAGCATTAAGTGTGGTCATGGCTAGCAGCTGCTCAGAGGAATCAAAGAGCTAAGTTTTAGTCCTTTTAGCAATATTGTTCAGCCTGGTTCCCTCGTTTGAAAAGTGCAGGTGAAGACTGAGCAGGATAAAGGCTGAAGTGCCAAAAAAGACCCCCACTTTATGACCACAAAATCTTGTGAAACTGATCCCTGCTACCTGATTCCTTATTCACACTGACAACGCTCCCTTTTGGCGCACATTTTGCCAGAGGTAAACTTCATCTTGAAGAATTTCTGGAGAAATTTTCAGTTTTACTTGCAGCATCACCTCTAAACTAACACACCCACAGAACCCCTTGAGAACAGCTAAGCCATGTTCTGACATACCTGGCTGTAGGATGTGAGGTGGCTCCCCCCAGTTTCCTTTCCAGGGCCAGGATATCCTCCGCAGTCAGCCTGACCAGGCGAACGCCAGCCAGGCGCAGCATGGGTGAATGATGCTGAGCCTTCCCCAGGATATAGCACAGTTGCTGGATAAGAAACCAGCCCTCCCAGGTCATGTTTGCAAAGGGGTAGGCAGCTAGAAAGGCTCTGTAGAAGCGCTTCCATGACGACGAGGGAGGGTGGATGGAGTACTCATCCTCTTCCCTCAGAGTGGACACCAGTTTCTCCAGCTTTCCTTTCAGGTAAGGAACAAGAACCAGCAAGAGAAGAGACTTCCAGTGCTGCCCCTTTGGCAGGCCAGCAGTGGCCAAGGGTTGCTGTCTGCAGTCTCCCATGGGGATCCTCTTTAAGCTGTAGAAGTTTTCAGAAAAGGAAGCACTGCACCTAGCCAGGTAGTGCTGCTGGAGCAGCACGTCCAGAAGGACATAGATCTCATCAAACCAGTGCCAGAGGAAGCCGTATCGGTCAGGATTGGACTCAGCAAACACCTGTTGAAAGGGATGCAAAACAGGAAGGCATAAAACGGAGTAGTGTGCTGAATAACAGGAACTAGCATAGAATAGTCTGGGTTAGAAGGGACCTTCACAGGTCATGCCTATGGCTCGTAACACCATCTGGGTGGCTCAAAACTGTTGTACTCGTTCATGAGTGCGGTAAATGCAGGTGATGAAGGGCTCAGCAATGCTATGCAGCGTCCCCAGGGCCCCTCCGCAGCAGCTTCCCCACAGAGCAGCCACCCTCAGGCGCCGCTCACCTCAGCGCCCAGCTCCCTCAGGCCCGCGGTGACGAGGGGCCGCCGGCCTCCGCTCGCCTCCCTCACCCCAGCCCTCGCACGTACCTTCACCAGGTGCTGCAGGGCGGGTTTCACGGCGGCCATCAGGCTGTCCTGAGCCACCGCCTCGAAGATGGAGGGCCGGTCATCGCCGGCCGAGGCGGCCGTGAGGTGAGCGCCGAGCTCCGCCATGACACCGACTGCGCGCCGCCCCGCCGACAGGGGGAGCCCCACCAGCGGCTCCCGCCTAAGCGCCGCGGAACACCTCCTCCCGGAAGCGCGGCACGGCCGGCGCTCTGTCGCTTTCCGCGCTCCTCTATGGTGGCAGGGCGCGGCCGCTCTAGGCGGAGGAGGGTTTATTCTCGCTCCTCGCGAGTCCTCCCGGCCCCTCCGCTCCGCTTCCGGTTCCGCCGCAGCCCCCACAGCGGTGTGTCCGTCCCGCCGCCGTGAGTGGGGCCCGGGCATGGCGGGGGGGAGCGCTGGGGGGGCAACCAATGGAGTGCGAGAGGCTTGGCTAACCTTAGCCTCCCACTCTCCCCCCCCTCTCCAATTCAGGGCTCTGACCAGTCAGTCGCCTTTGATTATCAGTTGCCAGCAGCCCTTCTCTTGGCTCCTTGACACGCGCTCCATATAAGGCAGCGATCTCCATAGAAACGTGTCAGTTTCAATAGTAGTGTCAAAGTTCACTATATACAGACATTTCGAGCAGATCCCCCTTTCGGAAACATTGCTCTGCTAGGCTTTCCGTTTAAACGCATTCATTTTTTGGGTCTCTCTCTCCCTCTCTCTCCCTCTTCCCTCCCCCCCCTCCCTTGCATATTCTATTAGTTGTGCGCTTTTCCCCCCTCTCTCTCTCTTCTCCCCCTTCATCTCCCTCTTCTCCTTCCTTTTCTTCTTTTTTCCACCCTTCCTCCTTGTGTCTTTCGCTTCATTCCTGCAGGAGAAGAGGAGAGAGAGGTGAAACTAAAAAAAAAAAAAAAAAAAGGGAGAGAGAAAAAAATCTCGGAAAGAAAGAAAAACGGGGATAAAGCAGAGACGGGGGAAAGAGGAGGAAAAAAAAAAGTCCGGAAAGGAGAGAGAGAACGCTCTCATATCTTAATACCGTTATTATTTTGACCATTCTTGCCTGGTTTTTTATATTGGGGGAGGGCTTCTCTTGCGGCTGATGAGTTTTTACCCGAAGTACTTTTTCCAGGCGAACTGAAAAAAAAAAAAAAAAAAAAAAAAAAAAACCTTTTGGGGGGGCGATTTCCCCAGACCTTTTTTTTTTTTTCCTTCTTCCCCTCACCCGGCCTCGTGCGCTCTCCCAGGAGAAGA
>WYDI02026187.1:0-42044 GCA_009867235.2 Psittacus erithacus
TTATTATTGGTGGTAGCAGCAGTGGTTTGTGTTATACCTTAGTTACTGGACTGTTCTTATCTCAACCTGTGGGAGCTGCATTCTTTCGATTCTCCTCCCCATCCCTCCAGGAGCAGGGGGGAGAAAGAAGGGGAAGTGAGTGAGTGGCTGTGTGGTACTGAGTTACCAGCTGGGTTTAAACCACAACATTCATCCACCATATGAAAACACATGGTCCGTTTAACCTTGTCTTATGGTTACCTCTAGATTTTAACATAATCATTATTCTGCATTTATGTTGCCTGTATTAAAGAAAGACATTTCAGCAAACTATAAAAGAAAAGCATTATATTTTTCTGAAACTCGCTTAGTATCTTTATCTTTTTTTCCTCAAATGAAATGAGTTGTATAAACCTAAAGAGTCAAATACATATTAAAAAAATAATGTCTTCTGAAGCATGAGGCTTTCTTTGTAAGGAAAAATATTTTTTCCACATTTCTGTTTCTTGAATCAGCATGCATTGCTTCCAGTAACACAGTTGAAGCCCTTACTAATCATAGAATTTGTACAGATTACAGAGATCCTGTTACCTGAAAACCTACAGGATAAACAAAAACCTCCACCTTGGTCAGAAAACCAAACACCTTCTTTCTTCAACACAATACTAAATGATGTTATCAAAAAGGAGCAAGGTGCCATATATTGTACACATCAAACTACTCTTTCAAACCTGCAGGCCTAAATAAAATCCATAGGTTTGAAAGAAAGCTATTCAGTGATGTGCCACACTGATTTACTGCTAACAAGTACAGTAGATTCATGCATCCAGAGAATCCTGGGTTTGTCCTTGCTACAGCTGGGCATGGTGAAGGTCTATCTTCTGCAAAACAAGTATCCTATCATATCGTATCATATCAAAGTATCATATTATGACTACAAAAGTCAAGCAACAACTCAGTCTCTTGCAAGGCACCAATGGCTCTTCTAGTTGTGCGTCAATAGCAGGTACCAGATGCCAAAGAGTGAGTTGGCAGGAGGGATTCCTTTAGGGAGTTACTGAGTGGACCACAAAGATTACACAAGTTCTTTAACCTGTACTACTAATCCTGTGATATATTTCTTTTACACGTGTAAAAAAAAAAAAATCAGAGCTAAAACACCTACAAAGAGGCCTGTGTAGGGATTCTATACTTACCACATGTCAAGGCAGGTGGAATATTCTGTTGATCCCAGAAGGACATCTGGAGGCCTGTACCACAGAGTTACCACTTCATTGGAATATGTATGGCTGGGAACTGATTTAGCTCTTGCAAGACCTGTGGGGTAAATGCAAACAAATTAATGCAAACAAAACAAAGAAATAGACTGCTGTACAGTTATGATCCTAAAAGAACACACGAGCACATACCACATAACATGACAGCATGTTGCAAGTGTTTTTATTTCTAGTATTGGAATAAGTTACTTAACAAAATAACATGGTAGCATCTATCATTTAGTACCTGGCTAAACAGACCTGTGAATATTATGAAGGAATAATAAAATATGCTTTTCATAATGACAACCACAGGCCCAGGAGAGATGCAAAGATACACTATGGTATACCTAAATGAAAGACAGATAAACAAAGATTTTGATTTCCATTAACTGTTCATCCTTAGGTATTGACAGTCTTTCATTTCAATGTTATTTAGAAAAAAGGAATGAAAAGGAAACTCCTAGACAAATAGTGCCACAGATGAGATTTGGTTTTTTTTCAGGGGAGCCTAAGGAAACATTCCACAGTTTAGACTGCAAACCCCAGCCTGCTTATTCAAGTTTATATTTGAAAGCAGTAGAAACACTTACACATTACCATTTAAATAAATATTAATATTGCAGTAATGCTTTAGAAAATGGTATGTGCAAAATTTTTTCTCTCAACAAATGTATATTGGCAGTGCACCAACCTCAGAAGCAGAAATCATTTCAATGAAATCTGTGGCCTACTAAAAATATACTGTTTACAATAATTGTCTTTTAAGCTTCTCAAGTCACTTAAAAGAATTTATATTACTACACAACCATAATCCGTTTCATGTAAAATTGGAAAGATTTTAGAAGAGACCCTTATATGCTGAAAAAAACAGTAGAGAGCATACTTTTTTAACAGCTCTCCTACAGAAGCCTCTCTCTTCCAGGAAATAGGAAAAGATTTTCATGGGCCTGCAAACACCTTTTCCAAACAGTTTGCTCCTAGTTGCCGCCTTGAGACTATCTCCTCCCTTGCTTGGGAATACTGAGCATGCACAGGTAATGGAAAACTGGAAAATGCACTAGCGGGGTTTTTTCTGTCTTCCCAAACAAACAACTACTTATTTCCCTTTCAAAAAACAAATAAAATTACTCAAACAGAATTTCATGTATTACACCTTACAGAAACCAAAAAGCAAAGGCATACACTCATAAAGAAATATGCAACACAAGAATTCACATAAGGGCAGATGAGAATCCTTTACACCTTTATTCTCAATACACTGGAGGAGCTATTTGAGAACAGTTAATCTCAGTGAATATATCTCCATAGTAATGATGGCAAATCTTGCCAGTCGACTGCATTATCAGCTGATTATAGCAATTAGACCAGTGTAGGGGAATAATTTGACTTGCATGCCACACTTTAAAAAAAAAAAAAAAATTCAAATATGAATAACCTTTTTTGGTTTTAGTTTTCACACTTCCATCTCTTTATGTTTGTGCACTTGGCTACCAGCTTCATGAATAACTTGGCTCATGACCAGGTACAACCCCAAATAGGTCAGAGGAGAGGTCACACTCATGCTCTGCATTGCCTGAGCCTTCAGAATAATGGGTTTGATTCCAGGAGATCAGAAACCACCAAATGTTCTAACTGGTGAGAAAAATTGTTTTTCCTAGCCCAGAGATACATTAACAAGTCCAAGTTTCTGAGCATCTATGTCCCACGTCACTAAACTAAAACAGCAGTCCCTGAATTTGTGGATACGGACCTAATATTATTAAGCTAAATAAAAATTATGAAAGGATTTGAGAAGCCTAGAGGGTCAATGCCTCCATTTCTTCTTTGCCTCTCAGAGGCCCTGTTTAGTCTTGCCTGAGAAAGGCTGAATTTGGTTGCAAATGATTTCCTCCCTAATCTTCTACCTAACTTTGACAGAAGTAAGGACATAAGCAGGCAGTGGAAAGGTATTTTTAAGAAGTCAAAAACATCATGTGATTTGGAGGAAACTATCCAAAAAACTTTAGAGCTTGTGGGGTTAAAAATGAACTCAGGTTTCCATGACACAAAGTCTTTGATCCACACACTCAAGAAATCTCCCATGGAGGGAGGAATACGTACCTAACTTGCTATACCAGACATCACACTGCACACAACACAATATACACGCTTGCCTGACAGTTTCTGCCACTTTACCTGCCAGTATGGAGTTTTGCAAGTGCTATAATTAGCAATTAGCACACCTTTCCTCCTCTTGTATGACTATTCAGCATGGAGACAATCCTCTCATCTTGCTGGGACTGCTGCTTATCCTGTTTCCTCAGCCCATTGCTTCTAGACCTCTTTCACCTCTAATTCCTTCCAGGTTAACTAAAATCCCTTTGATTTTCAAAGGATGGCCCTTTTGGGCTAATCCCAGCCTGTTCAACAACTGAATGTTTTTCTTTATTCTGCTCTTCACCCCCAAAACACCATGAAAACCTCATTTGAGGTAAGCTGCTACATCTGGTTTCTCAGTTATAAAAGGATCAGTACTGGAATGGAGAAAGTCATAAACAAAACTGTGATTTGTAAAAGCAAGTCAGGGCCATACACTGGATCAGACAGCATCACTGGCTTTACGAGGTTTAGGGGTATGGGCCACGTTTTAAGTTGTGATCAACTGGTTTCCTAGTTGGGCATATACACTGTTTGGAAACTAAATGGCCCAACGGAAAGCAGGAATGAACAACTGAGACTAAAATTTGGCAGAGGAAAATTTGGCAGTCAATCACTGCCCCTGTGCAGAACTGAAAGGACCTCAATTAGGCTAATGCCTTGGAGGAGCTGCTGTCCCTCAGGGAGAGAGCAAGGGCAAGGTTTGCTTTTTCTGAATAACACTAGAGATAAAGAAAACATTTGCAATTATGAGCACTTTCCTTGAAGACTCAAAATTAAAGCAAATGTCTCTCAGCACACTTAAAGCATGAAAAAATACTCTCATCTTTCAGACATATTTACAGTTTTAAAAGAATGCTATCAAAATATATATATGAAACACTAACAAGTTACTGCATTTCTTGTTTTGATGCTCCAGATGCAAATATATGACAGTTATCAGGGTTGGTTTTTCTTTCAGATACCCTTCTGCAAGAAAAATTTGCTACATATTTTATACCCTTTTGCATACCCAAATATGCTTACTCATGCAAAATTTATTTAACCACATCCTTCAACTGAAAGAAAATTGAAAGGTAGGATTAATTAGCACAGCATGTTCGATCACTTTCTTTAAGGGTTCCCTGTCTGTTTCCATGGTTACACTACAGGAAGAAAGACAATCTCGTTTTAAAAAGAGCTTATGGGGGACCATTAAAACTTCAAACCTTAATGACCAATGTGCATAAAAGCCAAAAGGTAAATGGAGAGATCACCAGGTTGAGTACCCAATATTTACATATTGCTGCTTGAGCACTTTTTTGCCTGGGAAGGTAGAGGTAGGGCCTCCTGACAAGAACTGAACTCCCCCCTTGGTTCCTGTGTCTTCTGAAAGATGAAAGGTCAACACATGTCCTGCTGTTGCAGCCTGATTTTGAGAGAAGGAGGCCAAGCAAAAGGCCCAAGCAAAAGGCCCAGTTATTAAAAGTCAGGCTGCACCAGAGCCACTGGGAAACTTGCGTGTACTTATAGGAAGAACAGACACTGCTTAACGTTCTCCAGGCACTTACTTCTATGGGCATTATTTATCCAAGCTGAAAGAAGAAACTGTTCTGAGGTATTACAGACTGCAAGACTTGCACACCTGCGCTGGGACACAAACCACAACTTTCTTTTAACTCATTTGTTACACAACAGCTGCAATGCCCTGTATTTAAAATACAGAGCAAATTATCTCTGCCTACATATGTATATGTCTTTAACACACAAAACCTTCTGCTGCCTCCTACTCTGAATTAAAAAAAAACAAACCAAAAACCAAGAAGATATTTCCTTCCTTGGTAAACACAATTTTCTCTGCTTTGTCTGCCTTTATCTTTTATGTCAGACTCAGAGGTTGTATCTGATTTTACCTAGCATCAGTTACTGACAAAATACATGGCACTGATTTATCATTGTAATTTTTAAATTGCATTTGGCTTTACAAGAGGCTTTAGTTATATCCAGACTCAAGACCTATTCAATACACACACCTTCAGCTACACAAGCACAAATATTAATATTTGATATCTCTTTAGCTGCAGGACAGCTTTCTAGTCAAGTTCATATGACAACCAGGAAGCCTTTGTTCACAGCAAATATGATTCTGCAAATGAGGAAATCAGTTATATCTGCAAAAAACAAGGTCTGCCAACCATGTGCATGGTTTCTCTTTCCATTACACCTTAAATGTGTTGAGCTATTTACTATTTTGATTTGAATACATCTGAAAGAGCTATGGCAAGGCATACTGAAAAAAAAAAAAAAGGGGGGGTTTGTTGCTGTTTTTCCTAATTCAGATTCTTTTAATGCTTCCTTTTTATCAGCCTTCTGTTTTGTTCATTTTAACAATTACTTAAGAGTTTGAGGTAAATGGCTTACAAAACCATAACTATGAAACACTAACAATATAAAATATTGTTACCCTACTGCAGATCATGAACAGTCAACTCCACTTAACCTGTTTACTCAGCTACTCGTTCTCCAACAGAAGGGTATGCATCCAGTGAATACCTGAATGACAGTAAAACAGAAATAGAATGGGTGTAAACAATGACACTGCTTCAGTGAAGCAGTCAGCTTTTTAACCCAGAAGTCCGTTCTTGTCCATCAGAAGCACCCTGCATCCTTCCATTCTTTACCTGAGTGCTTCTGTCTTTAAGTAGCAGCTTTACCACAGCATCTGAGTTAAGTATCTTTCAAGTAAGAATTGCCTACAATATCCTATAGCCTAGTCCTAATTTAGCCAGTAGAATATGGTAGTGCTGCTCATTTATAAAAGTTACCGACTACCAGAGAGAGCCTAATTAGGTTCCCAAATTAGTATTCACAAAGTGCACTTGAGAAATGACTGGTCTTCCAAACTGAAAAGCAGCCTTCAAGAGACAGAGCAGAGCAAGTAAGGCAAAAGGCATGTGTACTTGTCAGCCTGTCTGGTTTTTTCACCTCTATCAGTTGTTCTAATAAAGATCATTTTTCGCTGCAAATCTTGTTTCATGTGTCTTCAGTCACTTACAGTACTGCAGATGATAATTACTCTGGTCCATGAATGGGACTCAACTGTCATTTTTACAAACACAAGTTACAGAAAGGGGAGACTCAGAAACACTTTTTCTGCTACTTTGAAAGAATGACTCTAACTCTCATGAAAAGTATTTTTCTTTTTTTCCAACAGCTCCAGCATCTTCCTGAGCCAACCAAAGCATCGTAGAGAGTGAGAAAGTGGAATATGAGGAAGAGCTCAGCTGTTGGTGGTATATTGAAAGACCATTCTGATTAATTTGACTGATAGCCACCCTAGCTATAAAGCTGTTTATTTCCCTGCTTTAAAATCGTTATAAAATATTTCTGATATATTTTGAAAAAGCCCATTGATGCTGAACATGTACCATGGCCGCCAAATTCATTCATTGTCTATTAGCAGAAAGAAACACACTTAAAATTCAGTTCCAATCAAAAAGTGGTATGGAAGTGCAGAAGAAACGAATGTCCCACTTTTAACACCAGAAAAATGTACCTATTCCCATGGCCTTCTGGGTCTTTGTGAATATGTTCTAATTGCCTCTGCTAGTCTGGAAGCAGAAAAATAACAGTGTGGGCAGGAAAAAAATACAGAAACAATCTGCACCAACACTGTAAACATTCACAAAGATGCAAAAGCTAACAGAACTCAAGGACAGCAAGCAATTTGACATCAAAGATAACTTCCGCATTGCTGGAAAGACCTGGATTCATTATGGATATGGTATATGTGGTATACGTGCCCACACTCCCTTAACAGTTGACTTATTTAAATCTTGCTTTCCAGATTCCGGATTTTTTTTTAATGATTCTCTGTTGTCTCACAAAAAAACCTATATGAAGATGATACCCTCTGCACCTTACAGTGTCCCAGCATGAACACACAGCTTTGCTAATAAAGCGGTAAGAGAAAATGTCAGAACTACTCATTTCAGTTATGTGAAGTTGTCAGGTTTGAAGCAAAGAGTTAACAATGGTTGAACAGATAGTTTTAAATTGGGAAGATCTGCAGAGCACAGACAGAAAGTTCTAGAAAGGACAAACAGGGAGAAAATAATTCTTCACTGAAAGTGAGAGGTAATGTGTCTCAGGATATTTTAATATTTCCTGAGAAAAGAGAAAAACTGGGCAGCAGCTATGAATGAATGAGCCCAATACTGGACAATGATTTGACTTTAGGATAGGATAATAATAATGAAAAAATTATATGTGGACTTTTAAGGCATATGAATTATGAACTTGCTGAAAACAAGGAAGGTGACAGACCCCTTTCCTACAGTTTTGAGGTATAAATGTTTCACTGTCATTAGAATTTTCCCCTAAAAAAAATTCAAAGGAATTCAGAAAAGAAGCATTGGAGAGAAGCATTGTATGGAGAAAACTGAGAGCTATGGATGCTCAACTTGGGGAAGTATAACAGTCCATCAAGCACTGACCACAGAAGTTAACAACCTATTGCAGTGTACGAAGTTAACAATTCACTGTGATCCCTCTCTAGACAAATAAAAGCAGGGCTGCAAGAGCTATTTTTGTATTGTTCCATCTGGAGTTCAAGTAAAAATGAACCAACCTCTATCAACTGGCACTGTGGTGCCTTATCACTTGATAAAAGTGCAGTAGGATCTTGGCATATTGCTTATTGCAAAGGCTAAATACAATACACCAGTAAAGAAAAAAATACGCTTGCTCTGTGCTGTGCAAGACTTACTTTGTTCAGAAAATAGTTGTTTATATGAACTGTCTTCCCTTTGTTAGGGTGTTAAGAGGACTGGACACATAACATATTCAAGCCCATTGTATACAGGACAGCAGTACCATTTAAATCCTTCTAGATTAATGCTGTATTAAATCTGACAGCTGAAGAACTGCTAAATAAGCACAATTTGGTGCTACTGTAATGATTCAGAGTTATCCAAACAGAAATGCAAAAGCTAAATTTCACCAAGATGTTTATATTCCAACACCTAATCCCAGCTGTTTATAATCAGGTTATTTTGTTTCTTAACTGACCATACAATACTGGCAGCGACAAGGTGAAGCGAACACATACTGCTCTCTCCATCTATTAGTGGGGTCCACGACTCAGTGCAGTTAATCTGTGGAATGCTGATGAAAAGCAACAATAGTGACATGACCACTGGGATGTTACTCTATGGAGTGATTTATTGCAGTGGAATACTACAGTTTTGCTGATCTATCATTTCCCATCTAGAGGTAAAACATGTGGAGAACTTTAATGAAAAGAATACCTCAAGCCATGGTCAGCTACAGAAAGCATAATCAAGGACCTACAAATTTATTTACAAATAGATCAAATCCCAGGAACTGGTCTAGGATAGTTAATTGAACAAGACCAGGGCTACATGGAGAAGCAAGTATTTCAGCAATATTAACATCTACAAACAAACAGTACTTTTGAAAAGCAGATCTAGCAACTATTTTATTTATAAATCAAACAGAACTGCCATTTGACATTACCCTGCAGGAGTGGAATTTGTGAATTTGAAAAACTGTCACCACATGGGTATTAAAACCATCAATTCTTCCAGTACAAGATCTGACTTATGTATAAACAGCACGATTCTGCAATGAGGAGCCACCAACTCCTGGCCCCTTTACTGCACAGCCAATGCAATTACATTTGATGTGCCTGCTTTCTAGCTAAGGTGTCACTTGAGCATCCACTTACATGCTGCAGGATGCAGCTGCATTTTTTCCATTACCCAGGCTCATCTTTTGAACCACAGCTGCCTCGCCTGGCACAAGCAATTCTCTAGTGATACGGAGTTTGATCCAGGCTGCTTCCAGTACTCAAGCCAGACTATTTATAGATAAGACAAATACTCAGCTGATTTTTGTCATTGCTTCAATGTGTTACACTCCGCAGCTCACATATTTCCTTAACAGGTAAAAAACAGTCTTGGCTGTTCTACCAAAGAACTCCAGTAGGTTTTGCATGCATTATCACATTAGTACATATATTTGCATACTAGGTAACACCCCCAGCATCTAAACCTACATTTGACTGCATTGGAGTAAGAGAAAAATGATCTGAATAACATCAGTACAGTACAGGCAATGGTGCAAAGCTAAAAAAAAAATAATACAGAAAAAAAAATAATACCTATATAAGACTTAAAAATTTCCCTAATTTTAAAAATTATTTTCACTTTGCTTTCAAGAGTGAAACCATTAAGAAAACCTGTGTAAGTACTGTTGCTTCTGTACAGCAATATTATAAAGCAGTATCTTACAACAGGAATCTCTGGACTAACAGATTCACGTGCTCAACTGAATTGCTCCTCGAAACTCATTTAATGTCTATGTCATCTTAAATTAGCTGAATCACAAATCTTAGAAGAAAAGTTTTATGTGAGAGACATTCCAATATGCTTAAGTCTAAATGATTATTTGACTTTGCATCAGTAATCAGGCATCTGTATTTCTGCAGAGCCACCTAATCAGCTCTTAATACAATTTTGTCACTGAAAAAGCAGAAATGAAAACAGACAATTTCATTTTTTAAGACATTACCTTAGAAGAACACTAAGGCTGTGCCTTAACAGTATGTTTCTGGAAATATGCAGCTAAAAAGCAGATGTTCCTTATGAGGCATCTTTCTCTAAAACAATACTGAAACACTAAAATGTTATTGCCAGAATGACAAAATTGGAGTTATATGACCAAATCTAGTCTATTATGTACAGATGTAAGCTTACTAAGTCAGTGGAATTGCAGAACTGTATCATAACTGAATAAAACAAGTGACAATCTGTTAGTACTGAAGCCAAGCCATTCTTTTATTTATTCTTTTATTTAACTTAAAGATGATGGATATACTTCTCCACCAATGTTTGATAAAAACTACTTGTAGATTGCAAGCAAAGGATCCCTAATAGTATTTTGACCACAGACAAAATACTATTGTTATATTATTAGTACCTTTCAAACATTTCGTGTTTTATTTAAACCGGGTAGTATTTCAAGTTCGCATGTATGAGCAAATTATAAGTACAGGTGAGCACATCTCACTTAGCGTCACATCTTGCAACCTGCATTGTAAAGCGGGTGGCGATCCTGAACAATCGCAGATAGAATGGGCAAAGAATTGCCAGTTTCAAGAAGCTAACATTAGGCGTTTGTGCATATAAAGCACATTTCAGTTAGCCACTGCCTTTTTTTCTTATTCCTCCCTCTTTTTTTTCCTATTTATTTTGGTTTTTCCTAAGATCTACAGGTAGTTTAAAGCTGAACCAAATTTTCAGCCTGCTTGAAGAATCCAGAGCTGAACACCAGTGATGAAAGTACTGACATAAGTTTTTCCCCTCTAGAGGATACTTGGTATCTGCTTTTACAATCCAATCAAAACACTGCAATTAATAGCTATCTTAAAGATGATAGCAATGAATTATCATTAGAAGCAAATAAAGCTACAGAAGCAAATACAACCAAAAAAATTTGATGTCCAGGTGACTTAAAAATTGTTGCAATAAGAAGGATGAGAGTATGTTTATGGCTCTGGCAATAAAAGAGATGACATCTGAAAGTCTCCTTCTACCTTATTTCCAATGACCACCGAGAAAATAGTTATATAATCTGATATATTATAAGCTATAAAACCCAAGGGTGGGAAAAGCTGAACTGACCTTGCAGGAGAGCTTGGGTACATTTAACAATGTGAAGACCTAGCCAGCCATTCTCCCTACCACATCACACGAAAGTTACACAGCAGCGTTTCCTTCCCATGCAAAGTGGTTGTTAATATTCCTACATCAACCAGACACAAAGCTGCTGATTCTTGATCTCCCACTTTTAATATTGGTAACTTTGGGTCTTTAAAATCAAAAGACAGAAAGCTCAAGCGAAGTTTGGTTATTTGTAACATACATCAGTGTAGCTATGTGGATTTAACACATATTTCTACTGCTCTTTGGAACAGTCACTCACTGGAGAAGTAAGTACTACTAAAACAAGTAGTGCCTGACCTTTTCTGGCTATCATGAAGGCCAATTGCTGCAGCAGAAATTCTCATCTTAATGCAGGTAGACCTGCTAGTGCGATTTTTATTCACATCAGTAGAAATTGTGCATCTATAAATATATTAATATATCCAGCACTGTGTCCTTCAGAAGGAATGAAAAACCCTGCATAAATTATTAAAAATTACCTAGGTAAAATGTGGCTGTATTGCAGTAAAGTAAGCTTTTAAACTGTCTAGGGCAAAACAAACGATGTTATAAATTACAGAGCCATCACTTCTTTAAAATGCAATCTCCATTATGGAATTATTTCATATTGTGTTAAACAGCACATTTCTCTTAATGAACTGGCAACCTCTGTTCATGTTAATCTTTTTCTTTGCATATCAATTTTTTGTTCTGACTGATGATGAATTGTTTCCTCTTTAATCTACACCTTTTCCAGTTATCCTTTAATTTCCACATCGCTGATTATTTCCTGTGTAAAATAAATCTTTATAACTATTACCACATTAATAAAATTAAAATTATTTTAAAATTTGCCATAATTTTCTCAGTATATAATCTAATATAACTCTTAAATAAGGAAACATTAAACAAAACCATAATCAGACCAAGAAAGTAAAGACGGAGCACACTATGGGATCAACCATATACTGGCTATAGCTTTACCATGACTAATAATAGTTGTTTTGCTCTCTAACTGCTGAATCAGAAACAAGAGTAGTTTCAGAGCAATAGAGTTTCAAAGAAAGTTCAATATTTTAAATACAGGGCTTGTAGCCACAGTAGTCAAAAGGCTATGGACTAAGGCTATAACAGAAGCAAGATGTGTAGGAAGAGAAGATTCTCATATAAAACTGATAGGAGAACACATGACTAAATAAGACCTTTTTTTTTTTTTTTTCAATTAAAAAACCCACTTGTCATTACTGGCCAGATTTTAAATACATCTACAGATTTATTTTGATGGATGGATCTCTCTTGTGCAGTCAGCAGATCTCAGTTCTCCATGTTTTTTGTGCAATTATCATATAGCTGCATAACTGCCTGGTTGACACAGGTGGGGAATACAAGACAACAAATATAATCATAATAATGAGATCACAGTCAGCACTGAGGTATCTGCAGTACAGATAAGGTCTAAATCCCATGTTCTTCCTAAGTACAAAACCCTGAAACAGATATTTCATCACAATGGTTTTAATGGTGTCGTAACCAACTTCCTTTATTGCCCTTAATGGGTAATTAAGATGCTTTCCTCCTATTTAAAGGCCCACTATAACTCTAACTTGTAAAAATGGGAAACTGGATTGAACCCACAGTAACCTGAGATGCACTTAACAGGGGACCCATTTAGTGAGTCACACCAATCTCCAGGGCTCCTTAATGGTTTTGAAAAAAGAGAATAGAAATTTCCTTTTCAGTAAATAACCCTAACCAGTGCTTCTCAGTGGGAAGAGTGTAAGTTACAGTAATACAGTACTTCAGTAACAGCTGAAAAGACTAGCATATTTGAAGAATTTTAATTTCAACTGTTAAAAGCAATTATTGAGGGCTGATATAGACAAAAATTCAGTGTGCGGTTCTGCTCTGTATTTACTATTAGTAGAGAGAAGTTAAAGTCTTAGTTGAAAACAGAACCTTGCAGTTTTTGCAAATTGCTGTATCCAGATAGTAATCCTGTATCAAATCTATTCTTTCTCCATAGGCTATGAAACCCAATTGCTGTTCATAAGGTATTATTCTTGCATTGACTCTCACAATGGCAATTTTTTTACCTGTATTTACCTGATACCTCAATAAAACCATCAGATCTATGAAGCAAATTAGATGGAAATCCATGATGAGAATGACAAACCAAATAGACAGGAGAAGCAAGAAGCATCTGCAGTGGTAGTAGACCACACATGTTCCTACATTTTTAGCTCTAAACCAATGCACAATTCTTTAGCCCCAATGCCAGAAATCAGATCTACCCCTTTTCATTGCTGTCACTTGAAATTTCCTGTCACATATACATATGCATCTCCTCTCCACTCTTTACCACAGATCTGGGCAAGATGAGAGAAGGTCACAAGCACAGCACATGAAGCCCTTAGTTCTGGGTCCCCTAGCTACCTATCAGCTCTGCTCCTAAGCTCTGGTCCCCTGGATCTAGAAAGCAACAGGGATGGCAAGGGCTTTTTTCACTGACTCAGTAGTGTGCAATTGAGTTTATGCCAGGACAAATCCACAGAGTCTGCTCTGCTGCTCCAGGTATCCAAAGCAGCTGCCATGTTGAACAGCATTATCAGCTTCTGCTCTCAATGGAAAATGCTGTATTTACAGTTAATTACAGAAATAACTGTGTTTCATACAGACCTGCCACCTAACTCGGGTTTGAGCAGTCTGGGTTTCACTTTCCAGGTTCCCACTTCCTTTTTTGTAACTTAATCACAACACTGTAACTAAGTAATCTTCATTTCTTGGTATTTATTACAAATAGAGCCCTCAAAGAAACCCATTACTGACCTTCCTGGGGTGTACAAGAACAAATTCTTCAGATTTCAAAGGCTATTATCGTAGGGGAACAGGCTGCACCCAGGAAACAGCAACCTCCCACAGGGATATAGGAAAGAAACGCCTTTTCCATCTCTGTTCAGTTCAGACAGGGTGTTAGAGGGTCCTGTGGACATACATTTGGGGTTAGCTGGTTCCCTTTATCAGCAGCAGGCTCTGATGACAAAACTCCAGACAGCTTCCACCATTTCTACAGCGCTGACAAGGCCTGCTGTTGAGGCAGCCAGAGCCTCCTGTGAGCCAGCTGCATTAGAAGTGAACCAGGCTGCTCCCACAGCTCATCCTGAATGCCAGGTGGCTGCAGCGCCATGACTCACTGTTCCTTAAGCACATTGGAAGCCAGAAGATCAGAGGGAAACAGCCTGCATAACCAGAGATGCTCTCAGAGGCGTTTTGACAATAACTTCATCAAGCATCTCCGACAATATGAAATACTATCTCTTCAGATACCATGACAACTTCTTATACTAGCATCTTCAAGAATTGGTACTCTGTGGAGCATTTACACAGAAAAACATAGCAGTTATCCATACAAGCAATCTTTTATGCAGTCCAACCTTTCACATGAATCTTGTATGGTACATTATAAAGAAATTCCTCATGGGATTTTTACTGTGAAAAAAAGAACTAATTTTTTTTCAAGTTGTCAACATAGCTTTAATCATTCTGACAGTAAACTACACAGCAATATTCTTGTCCCCCATGACATATCTCCGAGATGCTCCCCACAGAAAAATCTATATGGAAATTCATGGAATCCTCTTTAATACTCAGCTGTAGTTTTAAACTGCAACTCCATTGAGTATAATTCTCCTTATTACAGATCTCAAGCCTCTTTGCTCCTGCTATCTATTATTAATCATCCTATGTATCTAGAAGGATGCATGGTTTAATCACACTTACATGATTCTTTCGTTTACCACATCACAGGGCTTTATATTAACAGAACTCCGAAAGCTTAAGGCACGACTTCCACCATAATGCAGGCCTCCTTACTCACCCAAGGAGATTCCCAAAGACAACAAAAAGCTGACAGGAAAAGCTTCAGATCAGTGTTATTTGGGAGAGTAAAGCAAAGACACTTCCATTAAGACTGTCATGCTGTTGTTCCCTCCAAAGCCCACTCCCACTGACAAGAAAGAGAAACTCTGATTGCAAGAACAAGCACTAAATCATTAAAATACTAAGTTCCTGATGCTCTTCCTCATTCATTTTGCGACACTAGAATTCACTGCACTGTTACCGCAGTTTGAGTATTTTTTAAAGGAACAAAACTAACAAAAAATTGAGGTAGGGAACAGGGAGAAGGGAAAATTTCTATTCAAGTCTCAAAAATAAAAAACTCAATTAGCAACTTTTCCTATTCTTGCAAATTATAGTCAAGCTAACAATACCTTCTACACCTGCTGCTTCATACTTCGAAATTGTATTTTGCAGTTCTGCCTCTCACGTGCCCTTGTGTGTTGGGGCCATGGCATAGAGAGAAAGTCAGATGTGAAGACACATAGGTCCATGTACTTACAGTAACTTCACATGCCAAAACACAGGCCAAACAGGTCTTCAGACTTTTCATTCACCCTCTCTGTGCAGTTCACTTCTCTTGCAGGCAAAGCAGAAAAGACAGATGGCTTCAGGTAAGTTTCACAAGCAGTCCCCTGAAATCTCCAGCAGCAGGTTCATAAGCTCACAGGTAAAGCTGGACAAGGGACCTATTGTTGATTTGGCCAGCTTCTCTCAGCCTCAGACATGCTACCACTGCCTCACATGCCAGTCAAATTTAAATACTTTGTTCTCTACACCCATGCCCTGAGGATTTTCTCAGTGCATCCAAATGTGATGTCAGTGTGCCCACTCTCAAAAGCTATGGAAATGCTCTATCCAGAAATATATAATAACAAGTGTAACTATATATTTTACAACCCAGAACGCATAAAATTATTCTAACTAAAGGATATGCAAGAGTAGGCATACTATGATAGATTAAAGGTCCACATTGTCCCTGGAAGGGTCAGAATATTTGGCTGTTAGTGAATGTTTTGGGATATAAAATAAGAAACAAGCAATAAAAAGAGTAAATCCTTCCTAGAAATCCCAATGGAAGGTGACACCCACCTCCTACCTGATTGTTATCAGCTATTTAGGGACCTTGTGCTGGAGTTAGTAAGTATGAGAATCTGGATGCAAACATAGATCATCCAATCTTGATTTGTAACAGCATACGCCAATAGCTAAATGCCAATACCCAGTCACTAAACCCAAAAACAAAACAAAAAAAGCATGGTATATACCAAGTCACAGAGCCACACAAAAAGAACTCGCTTAGTCAAAACTGCTGAACTGCTCAAGGCTTTGTCCTGTCAGTGAAGCATACACATTCAAAGGCCAATAAACAGATCTGTGTACAGTGCAGAGAAAAATTAAAGTGAAGAAACTACTAACCAAAGGCTAAGGAACAGCTACACAGCCCAGTCTGTGCAGTAACTAGCATAAAGCAAAAGCTTTTATTCATTTAAGTTTATAATTGTTTATGATGTTACTCATTAAAGGTTTTTAATACTTTATTTCTACTCAAGACAGACATATGCACAGGGGAATATAAACAAACACATAGACAGCTAAATTCACACCACAGGATCAAAAATAATTCTTGCACTTCATTTCATGAGAAGAATTCCTAATATACTTTAATTTCCTCTGGAATTTCAATTAGATTGAAAACAGAATGCAAGAATGGAGTTCAAGGACTATTTTTCATAGCAACAATTATTCAAGTTCTAGTCTCCCCTATTATATCTTCTCAAGAAAGCCATTTTTTATAGCTCATCCATTTTTAATTTGATAAAGCCTCTATATTCTGTTCTCCCTTTTCATTTGACTGCTGAGTCTTCTCATAAATGTTCATTTCCTAGCAGCTATAGCACAATGAACAGAAAAGCAAACCACCGTTCATCTGAACAAAGACACTCCTACACAGTGGAGTATCTATGTCTGTGAGCCCTGCTGTAGAAAAACACATGCCCACAGTTATTCTAAGATTCCACTTCAGCTGCAGTGCAATGCACTGGCAGGCATGAATAGCCTTTCATTTACCTTGTTTATTCAAGAACTATGATCCACTACAGCCTGCTTTTAAGTATTTGATATCCTACACTGAGAAGATTAAATAAGCCTGACACCAAATGAAAAACTTTGCCCGTGCTGTTGATTTTTTGTAAACTTTTGAAACCAAAATCTGAAGGTCTTGTCCTTAGAGACTAAAAGGCCTTTGCTCTAAGATTTTATATGTATTGTGCTAGCAAAGTCAATCCTATCTCTGACAGAAACTGATTTCTTGATAGGTTCTCTCCCGCCTTGAGTGCATTTGAAAGCAAAACACCCCTAATTTCCATACTGCTCCTCATGTAATTAATCAAATATACAATCTAAACTGACTTCCTTTCCAAGCACATTATTGCAAATTAGTCATTCATGGGAGAAAAACATAAAGAGAAACAGGACTGTATTTTACATCTTGTTTAAGAGTCTTTTGTACTTGGAAGGTAGAAGATGGGCTATAATAATACAGCTTTTAAATAAGTAAATATGCACAGGGGTGCATGCAGAGAGCACATGGGTGTGCTCTTATCTCTCATGTCTCAAGTAAAAGAGGTCATAACCTTTCAGACTTTAACCTCATCGCTTCTAATTTTTCATCTTGTTCTCCAAAGAGAAATTTAACCCATCTGGTTTTCAATTTTATGAGGTCATGAGCCATGAAAGAAAATCTAGCTTAAAAAAAAAATAATTGAGATATATGATATTCTCCCAGTGTATAAGAGAATCTACACAGATGTTTCTGTTAGGTCAGGAGAAACTTTTAACAAACAGAAAAAACTTTAGCAGCAGCAGCACCACCACCAAAAAACCCCACACCATATGAAACATTTTATGTACAAAAGAGTTTGCAACATCACCTACAGATTTTTCAGTACTGAACAAAGCCAGAGCACAATCATCAGAACCTCTTGAAGGACTCGTAATAAGGTGATGCTTGGAAGTCAGATAAGTTCACAGTGTTTTGTACATATAAATGATACATCAAAACTAGTCATCTCAAAGAGTACAGCACCTTAAACAGAGGACTAACTCATATACCATTGCAAAAACACAGATATAAGAAACAGGCAAATCATTAAGAGATTAAATCTCATAGTAAAATGAAACATGCAGGAACGCCTTCTTTAAGCATTCTTAAAAACACTTCTGGTATCTTCCAAGTTTTGAAAAACAGCAACAGAAGATGGTGTTTAAAACCAGTTAATAATTGTCTCTAATACTATTTCCCTAATTGCCTTACAATCCAAAGGCCAATCAAGTTCTTGTGGACTGTGTTCACCTGAATTCCTGTTCTTTTCTCCAGCATAGCAAATACACACTGAGCTGTTAATTGCAGTAATGCTAATTAAAAGACAAAAAAACATGACTACATTAACAGTGAAATTGCCAATTAGCACATACGTTCCCTCATTACTGCTGCTGCGTGAAATGTGAAGCCCGATGTGAATAGCAGTCATAAAAACAAAAGACATTTTTAAAGAGCCAATAGGTCATATTTTCAGCTGAATTCAGAAGTTCTGCTGGAATCAGTAGCTGAGAAGTTGACCTACAGGAAAGAAATTCCTACAACAGTCTGTTGAAAGCACTAAAGAAAAATATTGCCATTTTCCATATCTGCATTCACAATGGTTTTCAGAGGAAATAGTACTTGCCCCACTTTAGTAACTAGAAAGTAGCTTTAAAAATTAGAATTCAAAACCAGCAAAAAGGCTGACATTTCAGTGGACAATTTTCCCTTGTGTTACACTCCACATAAGGTTCCACATAAGGGACTAAGGGATACTGGAAGCAGCCTGGGTGATCCTAGTGTCCTTTATTCTTGAAGGAATAATTATTCTTGTATCCTTCAGTCTCTTTCAATAACTATTTAATGCAGGTTAATCCAGATCTCCACAACCCTACAGCTGATTCCATGAAGTGATTGTGCTCTTCATATAGTCTGTATTTGCTTAGATCTCTCTCTCTCTTTTTTTTCTTTCTGTTTTTTCAGAGGTCTCATGGTAAATAAAACTGAAATACTTGCAGCATTATCTTCCTTGTGAGTACTGGAGTATATATTTGTTTTTTACTTGCTCCCTTTTAATCAAGCATTTTGTTGACCATAATCAATTTCTTCACTCAGGAGAAAAATGTGCAATTATCTACAATGAAGAAGGTGTGTCTAAGGAATAGGGTGGGGGGAAGAGAAATCAATGGAACCATCTGTCTGACATTCCTACAATATTATAAGAGACTTGTAATTAACTGCTTGCCTACCAAAGTCTGCCAGCTTTAACTCCCCCGTGTCACTGATCAGAAGATTCTGTGGTTTCAGGTCCCTGTGCAAAATGTAACGCTGGTGGATGTAAGAGAGTCCTCGCAGCAACTGAAATAAAAATAACTGAAAAAGAGGGGGACAAAAAATGACCTCTGTTAATATTTTGCATATAACCACAGATGATTTCTTCACAATATGCAGGGTGCTTGCATATTGTGGTAACATTGTGTCAGAATTCCTCCCAAAATGGCGCCAATTCCCACCCAAGTTTAACACAACAAAATTTGCACCTAAAAATATGTATTTTGCAAGGACTAACCCCATCCTCCAAACCCTACTGTATCATAGATGCAATCTGCCTGCTTTATAAAGAACAAGAGCAATACAACCATGTGCAGAAGGCTCAATTTCTACCAAATTATAATTATATTCCATTTACCCATATGGCCTTAGAGATTAGGTGGTAGCCTGAAGACAGATGCGTATCTTCACTAATTATAGGATACAACAGTACCGGGTGCATAGGGATAGGGAGATAAGGCTGGGGGATGGGACACTGGAGCTAAGCAAAGAAGAATTTAATAATACAACAATAAAACATGCAGGAAACCTGCGAGAATGATAGGTTTTCTTCTTCAAATGTTTTTTTTAATGGGAGTTTCTTAAGTATTTTTCATCAGGAAATAATTCCCGCTGAACCTAAAGATGGCTTTTGAAACCTACTTATAATAGTCTTCAAGGTAAATTTAGATAGAGACCTAACTCATCCCCCATGTCTCTTCCAATCCTTCACTAGACTCTCCAAATGCTGTCCGTAGAGCCAAGCATTGATATAATGTATTTTTGTAATTTGTAATTATGAACAAAGACCTGGATGATGGAGATCTTTTGTCCTCCCCTTTTCATCTCGTCTCTCATCATTCTCCTGCATTCTTATAAGGTGCCCCCTGTGAAAGGCTGTGTTACCCTCATGGATTTTGTCAATACAAAGGGTGAATAAATGTTTCCTAGGAGCTTTCTTTCCAGATTTGAAAAATCTCCACTAATATACAGACCCTTCATACTGAAATACGTTAAGAAATACTACAGTTTCCAAACGAGAAGACAACAAGCCTTTGGAAAGCCAAATATGCAGGATTCAAGAGTGTATATGGACCTCATGTCTCACAGCTCAGTGGCTGGTGAAATGTGCTCTCTCAGAAGATACGGAAACCACACCAAAGATTTGGAACAAGTCAGCCCGAGTACATGAGAATTTCTAATTAACTTGCAACACAAGCATCCCATTTAGTGACTGGTGAAGCAAGGAGACATTATAAAAAGGGTTACAAAATCTGATTATAAAAGAGAATAAAGGCTGACATTAAAGAAACAGAAATGTCATGTTACTGAAGTTGAAACGAATTTAATTGCATTTCATTTTTTCCCTGAGTGCAGACACAATACACTGTATGTTTAGCTATTTAGCCAGGGCACAAAGAGCCGTATCAATCACCTTCTTGCCACGGCTGAGTCTAACAATGTGCTGAGGAAAACTAAGAGCAAAATAAAGAAAAAAAAAGAAAGAATAGCCGGAAAGTCATAAGTAACACGCACATTCCTTTTTGAGTTGTGGTTAAAATGGAATTCATGGTACACAAAAACTATTTTAATAGGACAGGAAGCCGAAAGGCTTTCATTACAGCCTTAAAATGCAAATGAAATTTTAAGAAATTACTTCAAAATAGGGGTTTTTTTAATAGAAAGAGGGGGAAAACATCCAGTTTACTGGGCTAAATCAGTGGCATTTAACTTAAAACATTATCTTTAAATATGCAAATAAATTTAAATTATCATGTTATCTTACAGCACCATAATCTTTATAACTTGAAATATATTTATTAATGTGGGCTTTCATTTAGCTTTAATGCAAAGAGTGAAGTGATTGGATAGGACACGCTAACATAAAAACCCAACAATTTCACAGCTAAACATAATAAACACCTACTCTTGAGGACAGCTTTGGAACATAGTTTTATTCCAAACTTGTAGATATGCTGTAGTCATCAAGTACTTCCACAAAAGTCAATTAATTCACTCATATACACTGCATCAATTGTTTCCTCAGAAAACACTTTTGCCTTCTCAAAGTCAAGTTCCCTTCCCTTTGAGGAAAGCCCGGGAAAAGAAACCCAAGAAACCCATTCCCCTTCAAGACTCACTGTATTACCTTCACAAGGACTGAAATGAATGCTAGATGAGGGACCATCACCTCTTACCCATATACCCGATGTGAAATCGGTATACCACCTAACATGGTTGTACTCTGATCTTACTTGCTCCTTCCTCCACCTTGCTCAGTTCTGATCACCATGAAACTTCAGCCTGGGGCTTCTGCAAGGGGTTTTGAACAAGCAACTGAACTGCCATTCCTCCAAGGCCACAGGATGGTAGCCCTATGTCCAGAGGACAACTCTAAAAGGAGTCAATGGCAAATTCCATATGCATTTCAATGGGCTGGTTATGAGGGCAGAAACAATACAGATTCATGGTTCTTGATCTCTTATGTTAGTAACTTGCATATTTGCATGGCTAAGTGACAAATAACCTGCAATAAACAAACTTGGACACCACTTGCATACAGTTTGCAGCTTATTAATAAGAGCAGAGGTTTGGTGTTAAAATTCGAATCACAAAATGACAAGGGTCATTGTGATATTGAGAATTGGAGAAGATAGAAAAAGGAAATGATATTTGTCTCCAGAAGTCAGGTTTTCAGAAAGGCTTAAGATTAGGAGGCTCAACACTTTACATTCAGACCAAAAAAAAAAACAAAACCAAAAATGAATACTTGTCCTTCTGGCCTTATTTATTATAGCCATGAAAAAAAAAGCCAAACCTTTTTCCCCCTAAAAGTTACACGGCTCTCATTTTAATAAGCAACATATTTTAATGAAGAATTTTTCTCCTCTGTCAATAAGAAAAATGCATGCAAGTAAAAGCATGCTGAGTTTTATGGACTATGATTTTAAAAGAGTATTAGCAGTTCTTAAAACTTACAAGAGAAAGCCTTCGACTCCACAAAAAAATTAGCACCTACACAATCTTTATATAGCATAGGCTGGAAAGCTACTTGAGTTACATGCAACATTTGACCAAATACCTATTTAAACCAGTTATCTAATTGGTTTAAATTCTGAGAGACTCGCCAGCTGCCTGTATGAACAGCCCTGCTTTCACAGTGTTTTTCATGAGCCTAGGAGGCTATACAACTTAGACCATTATATACACACATCTAATAGCTGCAAGACAGCTTTTATACAGCAGAATGTTTAACTATCTTGGTGGCCTCTGAATGACACCTTGGATCTTGAACTCTTCTCATCCAAATGAGCTTATAAGCTAAACTTTCACAGGCTACCCAAAACATATGTAATGGGTGGGGCTGATGGGAGTTAACACTTTCTGACTGAGGTTCAGAAAGCTCTGACAGGTCTAATGTTTATATATAGGTGATCTGTGTAGAAGCGCTCAGATAACTCCACATGACACCTCTAATCCCAGACACAGTAGAGAGTTTCTGGCAATGGACATTGGGGTAAATGGAGTAAAAATTTACAACACACCTGTAGAGATTATCCAGAAAATGTACATTTCCACAGCGTCCTGGGCATCAAGGACCCCAGTGACCAGAAGGATGCTGCCCAAGAGGACAGACTAATAAGGCCTGCTGGGGGTGGGTTATGTCTTTCCCTGATGGCACTGAGGATTTCTGAATTATTTCTTGCATCTGAGCTCCCTTACTGCATGTTGTACTGTGGGAATAAAGGATTTGGCCTTTGATACAGAAGTAGAAAGCTGCGTGGATCTTTTAGTCTCTTTAATATGCACAAAGTTCTTAGCTCCACTCTCTCTCCACAGCAAGAGACCACAAATGGAGATGAGATAACATGGACGAGGAGTTCACATCAGTTCAGAAGAAAGCTGAAAGCAAGGCTGGATTAATGTGCCAATCCTTTAGCGAGCTCATATTGCTGTATTAGCATAGTTACTTTTGAAAAGTAATACACAATACTGCACAGGCTTTATTATCACTCATCACTGATAACACAAATGCTCCTGCTTGCTATATGTATAAAAGCACACCATCTGGGTATCATGTAATCATCTGAATTCCCTTGTGTGCATTCAGCATTAACTGATATCATATTCTGTCTTAATAGACCATGAAATCTAAAAATAGCAGTAAAAGATATCGAAGCCAGGACACCTCACCTCATGCTTGCAACCAGTGTACTTCTCCCTATCATCCAGAGGATATTACTGGCTTCTGTGAATTATTGGCTATTTACAAAGGAAAAAGAGGTAATAAATCCCCACAGTACTATCTCAGAGCCTTAGAAATAAACACAGCTGAACTCAATGGTCCACATTTGGGTTTACCAGATTGCTTGAGAGTTTAGATCTACTTGTTTTAAGCTATTAACTTATGAAAAAAATACCTATAAATATGTGTTATCACAAAAGCAAGGAGCTCATCAAGCACAATCTTTTTTATCACCTAGCTGAATAAAAAAATTGTTAGCCATTTGAATCACTGTGATTCATAATAAGCTTTATCTCAATAAAAGGTTCTCCTATCTGACCTCTCTGGAACCAATTGAGTTCTTTCCAAATGAATTTTAAAATAATTCAGTTCAAAACATATTTATAAAGGCTTCTAACTTGCTCCTGCATTCCTCACCCAAGTCTTACCAAAGAGAATGTCACGCAGAAGTGCATACAATACAGCCACTGGGAATGCAGACCACATAATTACTTAAAAGAAAATACAGATTTTTCCACTCGCAGCAGAACTGCAAAGGGAAGAGACTGGAAAGTGTTAATTTGTTCACTTCTATTCTCTTTGATATTCTTTTAATCATTTTTTGTCCCCTCCGGGTAGCACTGCAGTCATTTGAAACGAGGAAGGTGTGCTTAATTAACTGAGTATAAAGACACTCCCTTATGATCAGTTATAGATGTCTGCTAATGTCCAATAAGTGGAAGACTCTTTCAGATTTATTCTCCTAAATGGCCAAGGTAAAAATAAATTTACATCTCCTTTTCCACCTTTCACAAATTCATTTCCATGCTGATCTAGGTTAGAGCGGCAATTGGTGCCTCACCAATTTTAAAGACAATGAAAAAATGTTTTCTTCATCCCTACAATATTTTCATGGTGTTTGTGGTATGTGAACCATGCAGATCATATAGACAATAAATTATACACACACATACACACTAGATATGGAAGCGACATTCTTCTAGCATGAATTTTAACACACTAATAAAGATTCTGCATTTACTGATCACAGTTGTGCATATTATCAAATCATTACTTTAAGTGACAAGGCTAACATAAAGTAGAGTGAAATGCTGATGCCATATTTAATGTCTGATAACTAAAAAGTCTAATTTAAATAATCAATTCTCAATGCCATGTGTAAAAGACGACCTTAATTTGGCATAACATTATTCTGTCTGCTGTACACCTGCTTGTTCACTGAATGAGGAATGAAAAATAGCAACTTCTCAACCACATTAAACAGCATCGCTTCCTGCTTAGCATATCTGTCGAACTGTATTTTAAATTCAATTCTACAGCAGCAGCAGCACTAATTTCAGTGAGTAGGAGAGATTTTAAAAGCATGACATTAGTTAGATTTGCTTCTAATAACAACAGATAGAACTAAAAGACAGTAGGTATTCACCTTAAAGTAAAAGAGTGTTTTCTCCAAATTCCAGTGGGTCAATGTGACAGGTGAAACAAGACATGAAAATTCACCATAGCCGCATATATCGTCATGGTTTAATTGCCCAGTTCCTATGTACCTAAGTACGCCAGTCAACCTTTTGGACAGACACCTCTAGTCACACTCGGGCAACCTGTTAAGCCATGACACACTCATGTGCCACAGCTTCCCCTGCATCACACAATCACACATTTGTCACATATGGATGCCGGACTGGCCATATAATTCAACACATGTCTGTCATAAAAAAGGGGAATGCGAACCTCTTGCCACAGACATTTATACAATCAGGATGAAAAGAAAAGAGAAGCACACCAGGGAGACCTACATGGATAACACAACTGTAACCTAAAATCCAAAGCATTTTTATCATAGTTTTCAGATACTACCCTTTACTAACAACCATATGGTTTTATGTCTTACTAACACAAAGTGGAGCTGCTAAGCAAAAGCCAGTGTGCAATGCTCTGCTACTGCCAAAGTTCAAGCAGCTGCACTTCAAGTGCTTTAAGCCTCGCATGGAGGGAATACTGCAACTGACTAATCCTTCCATGTTCTGAATACTTCACTACCCTTTGTGCTTCAGATTGTCCAAATCTGTAATTGCTTTAATGATAAATATTTAAGTTTACAAAATACATTCGATGACAACTACCCTATGGCATTGACTCAGATTATTAATTTTCACATTAAGTATTAAATGCCAAAATTTTTCATCTGACAAAACCAGATTCATCTTTAAAAACTGCAACCGTTAGTTAAAGAGGATGTACAGTACTGCAGTATGGAGAGGAATAAATGAATACCACAAGTGATTATCTGCCAGAGATAACATCAAATAACATATAACATTCACTATATTTCAACATTTTCAATTCAACATGCATTTCACCTTGTTTAGGAGGCTAGCATTAAAACCTTGGTTTATTAAATTCAATATTTTTATCATACCTGATTCAGGATTTTTGATGAGTTTGTTGGTTTGGGGCTTTTCTTGCTTTTTGTTTTGTTTTGCTTTTTTTAACTAAGCGCTAGAAAGTTGACTGATCTCGTCTTGAGTATTTAGCACAGAAAAATGTCACAGCATCCCATTTTGTTTCAATAATTTTGATTAATTACATGTATTTTAAACTACTTTTGTAGAAATTTTAGGACTCAAACTAGTTAGTTTTTTGCTGAAACTTAGCCATATTTTTTTTACAGAGATTATTGGCTTGTCCTAGGATACCCAAATTCAACTCCAGACGTTGCCATATACCTTACATGCGACCTCGACAGTTGACTATTTTCTCTGTCTCAGTATTACAGTCATAAAACACATTTTTAAAGATTGTGGTGGGAGTAGGGCTTAGCTGGCTGAGATTTTGCTTCAAAAATATCTATCAATTATGTACATAAGGCTGCTGTGCCCAGCTCCCTAGGAGCAAGGATGGCTCAGAACTGAGATGAGCAAGAGCTTTAGTCTTGAAGGCTCCTAGAAGAATGTTGAATATTAGTGTTTCCCCCATGCAAACTTCAACAAGAGAGTCTGCCTGCTCCTTCTTATCACTTTTTGGCCCCAGGAAGAGAAAAGGTGCCCAGGGAGAAAAACATATCAGAGTAGCAACACTAAGTGGAATAAGAACAAACTGGCAGTTTCTTCTCCCTCTGGTCACAGTGGACAATGGGAGCCTTCCAAGTTGCCTGAAGTGGAAGATTTTGAGAGTGATTAAGAGACAGAGACAGTTTTTTGTCTGGTTGACAACCCTGTTGTCATTCAGGCTGATGTTACGCGGATTGAGGAACAGTGGGTCAGAAGCTGTGTATTTATATTTTGTCAAAGATGGTTTTTTGAAGTCAAATGCTCACACAAATTGATATCACATCTAACACTGCAAGTAGAAGAAAAAATGGCACAGAGGAAAAAAATGAGGATGCTTTTCCCAAAAGACCACAGCTATTTCAATGCATCATCACTAATTAAAAAGCAAATCAGCTTTCATTAATAGATTTCTTTTTAAGGCAGGAATGCAAACAAGCAACACAGGCATGACAGATGCAAGCCTATGCTCCACTTGTTCTACCAAGTAAGAGGAGTTAAAGAAAATGGACTCAACAGTCAAATATATGCATCAAAACATGAAGATGAATTGACTTTCATTACTAGGAATGTACTAATATGAATTAAAAGATGAGGTTAAAATAAAGATGATATTTCAAAGGTTAAAAGAAGTTAAGAGCAGTTACATTTTCACAGGACTTGCTGAAATGCACAAAAAAAAGATACTTAAAAATAAATTATGAATTTACAAAACAAGAACCATTTATGGACAGCTGCGAACAAAGGCTCAGGAGAACAAAGAAGGTAAGTCAAAAAGCTGTTGGAGGTGGTCCTTTACCAACAGAAGGGAGCACAAATCAGAATGAAGACCATCATATCTCCTGCATAAGAATATCATCATGTTATGTAGAACATCAAAACATAACATGACCACACTATGCAGAAGCTGAGGTGTTAAGGAAAGTAAACATATGTTGAAAGATGCATAAAAAATGCCAAGAAATGGTAATGGGTTTTTTTTGCAGGCAACTGATTCTCTGTTTTGCTGGCAAAATAGAAAAATGCAACAAACTGGGCTCCAGAGCATCACTTTGTCTGACCTCTGATGTTTTCATTGTAACTGAGAGTAAATGCCTATTTCCAAGACAAACTCCAACTCTTTTCCACAGGATAGCGGTGGAATGTTACTAAAATAATACACACTCCAACCAAACTGGGGGGGACAGGATAGAGAGGACATATGTAAGCATTGTGAAGCAAAATGCTGACTGAGAAAGCTTGCCATTGCAACTGCATTAGACACAAAACATCAGCTTCTCTAAGTCAGCATAATTTACTTGATGCTGAAATGCTGGACTTGGTAGGGCTTGGTTAATGGTTGGACTCAATGATCTTAAAGGTCTTTTCCAACCTAAATGATTCTATGATTCTAAAAAAAAAATAAATCACTGGCAGGGTCAGTTAGCTGCTGTGACACATCAGAGTTCCTGCTGTAGGAAGCAATCCAGATGTTTTAATGGAGTCCAAGAGGTATGAACTGTCTTTAAAGGCAGCAACATCAGCAGGAAAGAAAGCCAAGAATACAGATTTCAGTACAGTAGTCCAGGCCAGGAGGAACAACACAGGGAGAGTCAGAAGCAAGACTTGTACCTCAGTTTGCCATAGCACATCTTGCAGCTTGGCAAGCGCCACATGGTATACACCTATAAATCAGCTTTTAGCTCCAACCAAATACAAGGCTGCAGCAGTAGCTTCCAACAGAAACATAATTATATGCGGGGCCACATACTGAAGAATTATTGCTTGCCTTCTGTTTTGGAAAAACTGAGTAAAATGTCTTCAAAACCAGAGAGCAGATGGGGCTGTGCCTACTAAATAGGGTCTTATTAACCAATTACCTTTTCTCTCTTCATGTTGAACTATAATACTGTACACACTGTATTAATCTATGCTTAGAAATAAATGGTAGATATGCAGACTTCTTAGTTACCAAAGATGTATACAATAGTGTGTCTGGAGCTATCACAGTTTAGAGAATCTATGGATTAAAACTTTCTGTCAATTTCCCTGCCAGCTGATAAAGATGTTGCAGGTACCTAACCACATTTATGTCACCAGGATACTTGGTATAACATTCTCAGAGACAGGTATTTTAAAAACAATATCTCAGCCTCACACACATATTCTCTGCAAAGTTTAAAACTCGATGTTATTTCTAAGACTTGTGCCTCCACACATGAATTACAAAATTTTAAAATCATTATGTGTGAATACAGACATACCACTAAAAACACTAAATCTAATACTTTAGGAAGCAATGTTTTTTGTTTGCTTAAACGTACTGTCCCAAGACTCTAAAAACTGCCAGTTTCTTTATAAATTCCACGTATTTACAATATTCTGCTTAGTCTTTATTTAAAACATAAGTGACAGCAAATAGCCTATTTGAAACCACAAAGAAAGGCAATGTCAAACACAACACCCAAGGAGACAGCAATATGGGTGTCCATCAAAGTAATTTGTATTTTATTCTATTTAAGATACTTCATCTAAAAGTAAGCCTGAGGGAACAAGCATTGTCTTTAGCTTGTAAATACAGAGAAAATTCAGAAATATAATTAGGCTGAAGATGTCCTATAGAAACCAAAACATACATAAATAACGGCTTTGCTTCTTCATTCCTATAAAGTACTGTTTTACAGGAATTACGGTGTAATATTCTTTGGAAAAAGAAAGATGTGTGATTTCATGGGTTTATATTTATAATAACTGGCAACAAGACAGAAAGGAATATCTATCAGTCGGTAATACTTTCCTTGAGAACAAATTCAAAAGGCAGGGGGCCTTTTTTCATACTGGGAGAGCATCAACAGCTTAATCCCACAGGTTAGCCCCAGAAAGCCAAGACTAATTTATTGCTACTGCAATTTAATTGCTCAACTGGACGTTTTATAAAACAGATTTAGGGATCACATAACCAGTGATTCTGAGCAAACATTATCTAAAAGTGACTAAATGTGAAATTCCTGAAGGACCTCTAGCAAGAAGGGTCTGGCAGGGAGAGAAGGCTAATTAACAATGATCGGCTCAACCCTTAAAAATCAGCTGTAACTCCAGACAGACAACTGTTCAGAAGCTAAAAATCAGTGGCAAAGTCTCACAACCAATTACATAAGCTGATAAACTGAGTTCAGCGCAACAAAGCATTAAGATACTACGCAGTAACCATCTTATCTCCTCTTAAGGAGAGGGGAGCTCAAGTTTTTAGTTTGCATGCTGGTGACGGTCTGGGCATTGTTAGCGTGTATGACTGGGTTACCTTCTCTCTACAGTTCCCATCCTCCCAGCTGAAGAAATCACTCTGTTTGGCTAAGCACGTATTTTTCTCTTATAGCTTTGACAGAGGTACTGCACTGAAAACCCCATGCAGACTGATTCAGCTTTAAAGTGCTAGGAGCTCAAATCATTATGCTCAGGTTTAATAATTATTGCATGAATTAAGGCTAGCCCTTGCTGCTGGCCTGGCAAGAAAGTCTACTAAAAACATATGAACAATTGTCATTAATACTATTTAACAGGAAAAAGAAAAAAAAAATTAATTGTCCAATGGGATTACTCATGGTAGAAGGGTAGTTTCATCTGCTCCAACTTCCCAATATTCTTCTCTTTTTTTCCAGTTTCCTTTTTATTAATAATCCATCTGAACTTTAAAAATCCTGAGCTAACAGTACATCAGGACTCTCCACTCAAAGAAATATCTCTAATGTGTCCATGAGCTTTGGAAATGTTGCTGAACACTTTTGTTAGATGGTGAAGACAGCCACAGGAATACATGCAGCAAAATTTGAAAGAATAATGCTGCTGCTCCTCTTTTAAAAGACAGGTATCTCAGGATTTAGAGGAATGACACATTAGCCAGCCTTATTATCCACATACGCTGATTATCCTCAAAGACAAGCTCACTGAGTCCTTATGCAATCAAGAAAAAGTAGCTATGTGAATTACTATGTCTTCTCAGTGGGGAACAATTATAGCTACAGTAACTACTGTGTATTAGATCTCACACTGTACAGCACTGCAGCCTTGGAGTAGGTCTTACAAATCTGAAGCAGCACGAGGAACTATCAAAGCTTGTATTAGCTTATCCCAAACCTCATAGAGTCGAATGTAAAAGTACCCACACAGGGAAACAAAACACAAACCCATTGTTTTAACAAGCACATTCAGCACATGAAACTCTGCTTATGAAACTGAGCAGTGAAGAAAGCTCAAGAGTTTTAGGGGTCGAAAAGCAGGTCCACCTCACCCACCTTTGAAGTGCCACAGTGACAGAGGCACTGTACAGCTGGCACTGGGAGAAAACTCATGGGCTTTCCCTTTCCATGGAGCAAAACATGCCAGTTATAGCCATACATTACAAGGATGCTATCCTGCAGCACACACATCACATATTTTCAGACAGTTTTTTTATTTTTAGTTGGGCCAAATATATAAAGTAAGGACTAATGTTTGGGTTTTTTTTTTTAAGATGGTAACCGTTCTCATCTAATTTCATGTGCTTTAAATGCCACTTTTCAGTGAAAGAACACAGAATATTAATCAATCTACATTACAAAATTAGTTGATGTGCAACAATGATCAGCTATTGAAAAAAAAAATATATTCTTTTGTCTTTTTTCAAACATTTTCTTAAACCAAATGGGCCTTCTGAGTTTCCCAGGAAAGACTGATTTTTTTCCACAAACTTTTCAATTCCAAGAAACTAAGTACTAGAATAAATCTGTCAGTATGACAAGTGAAAATTTAAACACCTCCAAAGTAGAACAATAGGACTGATGTCAAAGTTCAAGACAAGTGTAACAAATATCATTGGGGTGATCTGTACACACACGATACATTCTGCATGTCTGACTGGCTTCCACTTGATGCTCAAATCATTTGGCTGACTTCCCAGAAAGTAACTGGATCAATCTATCTTTCCATTAAATCCTACTAATAAACTCCCTCCTATTTGCATGTTGAGTCTTGCTATCTACCTCAGAAGGAAAATTTTTCTTTAGAAGTGGGATCAGCTATGAAAATGCTTCATCAAAATAAGTGAGCAAAAAAGATTAGGGGAGATTTTGTATGCCCATATAAACAGCAGTACATTCACAGCTAATACAATTTATTACAGGTCCCTCAAACTCAGTAAACCTACAATGACTTACCTCACTCAAGATCTAGTACTGATAGCCTAAGGTATGTTTACTTAAGGGTTCTGGGGAAGTATTGTCTTAAAAACAAATGTTTGAATGGAAGGGCTATCAACACTGTAACAGTATTTACTCTCATATTCTGTCTCTGCATCAGTTTTACAGACTTCACAAGTTCTTCTGTGGGAATGTTCAAGTACTTTACTTTTTAATTATTTTTAAAGAAAAAAATTAATATGGTTCATATGCTAATCATTTTCCCTTTAGCTAATAATCAGTTTCTATGAAATAACTGGCATGACATTTAATACCAAGTTATTGTTACTGTGTTTGCCTTGAATGTGTGCTCTTTTTGACTCTTACCTTCACATTTTCTGGATGAAGCCCTCCAGGGTGTTTGTCCATGTACTGACATAAATCAGTGTGCTAAAAGAAAGTCAGATGGAAAAAAGGGTATTAATATCAGTATGACTGCAGCAATAAATATCCTTCTACTTAGGTGTGGACAGAACAAATGGAAAATAAGGAGATTTTTCAGCCACATGTGTGGACACACACACTTGCACTATACACTCCACTTTGCTTAACAGCCTTGGTAACTTGACTGATATGAATGTTCACCAAAAGTATATTAGTGTTTTTTCCTAACATCCTGTGTATGGTAAATTAATCATTTGAATTTTAGGATTATTTTTGTACCTTGTAAGGACAATATCACCCTAACAGCATAAAGGTAATATCTGTAGGGAAAACTGAAAGGGAGAACCTCAAATGCTGTTCTCATTATCCACATTAAACCACTGCATTTTAAATATAATTTTATGGTTATTCTAGATTAAGATAGTTTAATGGTCTAGAAAATAAATCTGAAAGGCATTGCGTATCACGAGTACTGAATTATACTTTACAGCTCAAAAAGAAGCACGTATTGTGCTCATATATAGCTATTAATTACAGATCATTTAGAAAACAGCTTCACAGAAGACTCAAAACTGTAAATTTTCACTTCATGGTTGCCTGTATTCCCTGCAAATATACCACAAATCTCTTCAGAAAATAAGCAGGCTTGCAAAGTACAGATTAATGTCATTTTTAATTAAGTATTTATTGCTTTTACTGTGGAAACATTTTCTCTGAATTTTGTCTTGCATTTCCTCATTTTCCTACTAGTCAGCAGCATGCTTTCAGCAAAGTGGCACGTTGCTTCTCTGATTTGCTTGCACAACTCAGCTTCTGGAATTATGTTCAGAATAAGCAAAGAAAAATACGCACTAGATAAACCACCGAAAACTCAGAGACTGACTCTGCCTTCCACACCTGGTTTCTGAACACATCTGGTAAAAATCATCCAGCATTCCTTGGAAAGCTGCTTGGCAATACCTGCCTCACACATACAGAACAGCTGAACTAAATATAGGCAGTTTTCAAGGTGAGAGTTTTGGACAAAAGCTACCTTTGACATAGTGGTATAATTTCCCTATGCAACGCTTCCCAGTCCAGGAGCCGTTCCCTAATGCTTTTTTGCTGAATTACATGGATATGTAGGAAAGTCCACGTCTTCTAAGACACAAAATTTGTGCTGGCTACAACTCTTCTGTACAAACTTCTCTTCTGAAGTCAAACTACAAAACCACACTGCGCACGTACAACTGACACTGCAATGACATAAGATGCACTGGTTGATTAGGTTGTGCACTAGCACAGGGTTTTTTTCAGGAATTCTTACATGGCTCTGAGAGAGCAAGTGCCCTGACTGCAGGAAATTGCTTCAGTCACCAGAAGAGCAGCATGAGTACCAGAAGGGCAGAGAGCAAGCTCAAAGAGGCAAACCACACTAAATACAACACAACAGAGCTTCTTCCAAAACACAAGCTACAGCAAAAAAGCAATACTTCAACTTACAGTTAACACATTAGTGAATGCATTTACTAAGAAAAAGAAGAAATACACTTCTACCACTGAATAGTTGCTGTCAGTGAACTGGGTCTTACATAAAGTCTATGTTTAGCCTGAAGACTTATTCCTAATTTCTGTAAAGTCTTTAGCCACTTCAGGTACACATTCCTATTCTATTCTCCCAGTTAAGTTTTCTGGGACTATCAATAAACCATGCCAAAAAATGGACCAGTCATCCTTTAGTATGCATCACTGCATTACCCAATTTTGTCTTTTACTTTATCTGCACCAAGGAAATAGACTTGCACAAAGACATCTGCTAACCTTGCCACTTCTTTGGAAAAACTAACAGACTTTGAGTACTAACCCCAGCACAAGAGTCTGCCTCCAGCAAAGTATCAGTTGAAATACCATTACTACAGGTAATGAATAGCTAGCATTGAAAAAGTTTGGGGCATTTCCCCATTTTAATGGGCATTCTGTTACTGAAGAGAAGTGGCAGCCTGGTGGAATAACATATTCTCTTTTTTAACTTAAACACAAATATTTGAATAGTAATAGCACCTGCAGTGCTTGGGAGAAGATTAAAGAAAAGCCTGAAATGTCACTTTAGAGAGCCCAGCAAAGTGAGCAGGGCAGTGCTGTCCCTTCCTCAGACTCACCCGTTGTGGCCCAAGCAACACACACTCCCTCATGTGAGCTGGCTGAAGGAGAATTATCATTTGCCCACAATTCAGTCTTCCAGCCTTTGCTGGCGACAGATAACCTGGTAGCTGGGAAACTTACTGCCTCTTGCACCTTCTACTGATTTCTATGATTTGCAACTAGTCAGCCAACATAAGCAAGGCCAGAGTAAGACAAATCCAATGCTACTTCTGAAGGTCCCATCCCAGAAGCCCCAGCACTCCAGCTACCTGCTAGCTGCACCTTTCTATTCACCAAAAGCTTTCTAAGAACATCCTCTTCAGAGTCACATCACCAGGACCAGTAGTAAGTCATCTTTTTATTTCAAATATAGTTGCAATGAATTGTGAGGATACCCCCATTTTCTTGCACTTATATTTCAGTTATTATTTGGATGCATTTCCTCCATACATGAACATCAGCCATGATAACATGTTATGCATCATTCACCTCTTCCTACCCCAAGGACCAGGATGACTGGTAGCTTGGTTTAACCTTCTGCATCAGTAGTTCTCTCCTTCAAAATCCAATTGCTAGCATCTGCCTAAAATTCCATGTGAACAGCAATTTCTACAGAATCCTGGAAACCTTTCAATCAGTTGTGCAGCAGCCTTTTGGCATATAATTTTTCCTCACACAAATGCTACAGACACAAAGAAATCTCTACCAAATCTTCATTCAGGCAGCAGACAGAAATGGAAAGTCTTTTCTGTACAAATCTTTCAAGAATTTGCCCTCATAAAACTAAGTTAGAGTCTTTTTCATAAAAGCAACTGAACACTATGGTACCACCTGGGAAAGCAACTTACAACGTTTCAGTGCACTGTCCCTCACTTTAAAAAAATCCCAAAAACGCAGCAGTAAAGCAAAAGCAGACTCAGCTGCTCTTCTTTTCCCAAGGTAGGGACTCAATGCACATTGAATTAAATATTAGTAAATCCAGGAAAGCTGACAGCACTGTAGGGACAGCAATTTCTAAACCTGTATTCCCTTCTAGTACGCAAGTGCCAGCTCTCGTGCTTGTGTGCTCAACTGACAGTAAAGAAGAGAACACAAATGCAAGTTTCAGGAAAGCATTAAAAAAGAAAACAGAGAGCAAGCTGGATGAAAGCACTTTTCTAACAGTACTCCATGAACTGGTACCATATAGATGAACAGAGTTTTTTTACTTCATGTTGCATTTCAAGGCAGCAGGCAACATAGTTTTCCAAGTGGAACAGCGGCTGCAGATGCAGAATGACATACTCTGACACTAGGGTCTCTACTGTGGTCACCACCTTGATCTAATAAAATACATACCCTAAAGGAAAATTCAAGATATAATTACATATTGCAGTAACATGAAACTATTCTGAAACAATGTAGGAAGGCAACACGCAAACCAACCAACACACCTTTTACAGCATTTTCTCCATTGTCTTAGAGGGTGAGGACACCTCACAGGGAAGCAGGATACACTGGGAATGCAGTACAGTGACTTCCAAGTAATTGCAAAATACCTTTCACACACCTGGCTAGACCAATTCTTCTTCAAGCTAGCTTTCAACAACTCTATCAGCTATACTGTTAATACCCAACACAAACAAATAACAAGAAATCCCATGCTGACAGAATATATGATATTTTAGCTTAAGTTAAAAATCCCATTAATTCCTTAACAGTCCACCAGTTTACCCACACGTATATGTAAAAATAATCTATTAGCACTCATCTGTTCTTAACAGCTACAGAAAAACAACAGAGATAAATCAAGTTATCACAGTGAAGAATCCATAAGCTAGGAAAGTCCAGAATTAATGAGGTTTATCCAACCTTTTATTTGTTTGCTCAATAAATGTATATTATGATAACTTTTTAATGTGATCACATACTTTTTTCTCCTCACAGGATTAGACATCTTCCTGAACAGACTAGGAGGTACATGATTGCAGAACAGCTGCGCTGTTATTCTGAGTTTTCTGTTGGGTTTTTTTCCCCCTCATTTTCACACAGCTTGCAGTCTCTGGCTGATTCACTACTTTGAAGGCAGAAATATTAATCTCACAGGCTTTCCTGTCATGCTTATTGCTTTGCTATTCACATGCTTCACAAACATAAAATATTTTCATAGCAATCCAGGGGATTATTCCCTTTTATCGGTAGGGAATTGAAGCAACGAGAAAAAAGTCTCAAGTACCACTGATTTGGGGAACTCCATTTAAAACACATTGGGTTTGACTTTTCAGAGTATTTGGCACTATTTCGCCTTCTGTGTTTTGACTGACTTCAGTTACAGCTGTAAGTGTATAATGCTTTTGCATTTTGAGACTGAGAATCTCATGCTGAATAGCAGAACTTGGTAATATCTGAATTGCAATGACAGCAATTTGCAATGGTGATGATAATTCCCAATACAGCAGGGACGGAACCCAGCCCTCTACAGCAGCACCACCTACCTTATTTTGAATCAACAGTTTGAATGAGGCAGGAGCCCCAAAAGACACCCTAGTTCCAACATCCACAAAAAATTAAGGAAGTTCAACAACTACCACGTGTCCTCCACACACAGTGCTCTGCAGAGCGGCACAACGGCTCTTCCACAAGGATGGTAAAATGAGATTGCATAGGCCATCTTTTGTCTTAACGTTCTCTAATTTTAAGAACTTGACTTCCATCTCACTAACACAACATTTTGTGCAAAATCTGTTGTGCTTTAAGCAAACAACTTGATCTCTCCTACTACTGCCTCTGCCAGAAACAATTTCAGTTCCTCCAGGGATGCAATCTTTCTACAGTCTCACAAGTGAAAGACTACAGCCAAGTCCTTGAGAGGAAAGAGGGAATTTTCAAAGTCACAGATCTTAAGTACAAATGCCAATTTTTCTGAGGCTTACCCCTTGACCAAATTTGGGGCAATTTTCAAAACAATAGCTCATGCGCCACTCAGAGCACAAAGGCTGCTCATTCCCAGATTCCAAGCCCCTGCTGTAAGGCTTGAATGTTTACAATAAGGGCCCTCCAGCTATAGGTTTAAGACATCTTGGCCATTTTGGCTGGAATTAAAATTAAGTATAGGCAACTTGAAGCAGACTTTGGCGTCTTATATCTTCTTGTATTTTACTAAATTGTGCCAGCAGGGCTGTGACTTGACTTCAGGGCTCTGGCACACACAGCTACACATCCTTAAGAAGTCTCTGTCAAACCTTCGTGCTACCTTCTCTCAACAAATTAAAATACAAACCCTTTCCTCAGTGTACATCTCAAGTAACTAGAACTCCAGCAGAAAATCTCTGACCCTTCCTGAGGCAGCTTGCACAATTTCTGGTTAGAACAGAGACTGCACAGTGCCTCCTAGAACAAAGAATAGAAAACTCGTGCTCAGTTATGCTAGTTCAAACATTCTCCTTTTTCCAAACAATTTTAGAAGCACATTGACCAATGCAAGTATATGAAGGTCTTTTCTATTCAGCAAGACTCTGGTTTGTTAGCAGACGCATGCTTACGTTTGTGAGCATACTGTATATAAGCATCTGCTGAAGGGAAAAGAATCTAGGCTGATATTTATACAGCCGAAGCAAGGTTTATATACATTGCATCCTACTTCTGGAAGAGACAGAGAGTATGCAAACAGAAAAAAAAATCGAGACAAGTGCTGATGGTTCAGACTCCTCCCTTCTTCCTTTGAAGAAGGAATTGTAATTATGAATAGATGAGTAACCCACAAGCTATGAATGTCCTCAGATATGCTCAGTGCTTCACTTTAACATCAACTATTTTGCTCAACTATCCTGCTCAGAAATCAGAGACTCTGCTACCAAACACAAACGTGTTCAGACAAAGGGCAGGACGCCTCCTTTCAAAAGCACAGCCAGTGACATGAAAAGAGCTTTACTTTGCTAGCCCTTTTCCATAATAATAACACGACTGTCATTCTCTGTTAATTAAATTAGTCACTTCTACTTCCCATGCAATACATTCTCTTGCCATCCTCTTCCTCAGTCATGATAAAACTCCATGTGACTTAGTTGTCCCATAATTCTGCCTAATTGGTTTCAGCTGTCATTTTTGAAGCTGAAATGTATGGAGAGCCTGGGGCTTGTGAATGGAATAGGAAGCATTTCCAACCGCATTCCCATCATGTAAAACCAGCACTGTGAAAGAACCCTTCCATTAAAACAAAAACGGGAGTATTTGGCTGCCGGCGATGCCATCATGCAGCAGACAGATTGTGCTGCTCCGCTGAGGCAGCAAGGCTGTTGCGAGCCATTCGTCTCTGTTCAAAGGAGAACGCACATTATTTATGCCCTAGCAGTTTCACTGACTAAAACACTTTCTCTTTTGTCACCAACAAATTCTTAAACCGATAATATAATTTACCAATAAAAGCACAGGCAGTAGGAATATTTGAAGTGACAGGAGAACAAAGAAAAGTTAATTCTATTTAAATGGCACATATCCTCCAACCTAAGCACTCGGCAGATTACCGCACCACGGCTCAAACTCATTTTGTGTTGCTGGCATTTTCAAAAGTGTCTCACTTTTGACTCTCATTTTCCAGCATTTCTATGTATTTCTAGAATTCAATCTTTCTCCCCTATGAGACAATGTAGCGTTAGTGACGCTAACACAAAAAACACCCAACAAGCTACCTCTGAGTGACACCTAAGCAACTTCCAGAAAAACAGCAGAAGGCAACAGCACCAGCTGGGCTGAGCAGCAGGGGAAAGATATATATTACAGATTCAAGAAAGAAAAAAAAAACCCGCCCCACAAGACATCTTTAATGAAAACAATTTTGCTAACAGATGTTTCCAGTGCCTTCGATTTGTCTCACACTGTCAACAAAGATAAATATACTTCAAAATACATGAATACTATGTAGAAAAGGAGACTGGGTGGTGGAGGAGTGAATTTAAATATACCTGAAAATTCGAGAGAGAAAAGGGAATGCACAGCTTTCTGATTTTTGGTTGCTATTAGAAAATTCTGATTTTGGGTTGCTATTAGAAAATACGTATTTATTTACTGATACAAAGTCTCTGTTCGTTGCACAGAGAACAGTCTGGTCTGTGACTCTGATGAGTGAGAGACACACTGCTGCAGAAAGAACTGGTGAATGAAATAAGAGATCTTCAACAAAATCCAGTTCTCTAAATACACCAGTTTATCTTCTTCCTTATTCCCTGACTACCTTCATAATTGTATAAGCCCTGTGTTCTTAGTAAGTCAGGTTAAAGAGACATTAAACAATTTAGTGAGATTACTTTAACAAAAGAGTGACATCTCAAAAATTAGTAGGAATTCTGTTTAGTGTGATCAAAACTTAGCAGCATCATCAGCTTGTGTAAACTGTGATGGGCTTATAGACCCCAAAGTTAACAGGGTTGGGACAATTTTTACAAGCTGAGCAAGTTGTAAAAGATGTGGCCATGCAGAAGTGTGCGTGCACTTTTTCTTTGATTTGCTAAATCATTAGTTTTCCACAACACTGACCTTTATATCCACAAAGACAAAAGAGAAAAATAAACACGTAAATAGATAAATAAACACCTAAACAAATAAAAGGTTTCTCTGTAGAGCATGGTAGACATCCCATAAGCTCATGGTGAGCATCCTCGCTCTAGGACTGTATAAGCAGAACACATACATGTCAGAGAGGATGACAATCCACATACAACCATACTTTGTGGAGTATCCTACTGTGCCAGCTAATGCTAGCACAGTACTGGCTGCGGATGGTACAGACATATCTACAGAGGCTAAGATAGCACCAGAGCCTTTGCTATGGTGCTGCGTTGGCTACAGAAAAATGTCATATTCAGGGCAAGAAAAAAGCAATGCAAACACTTTCTCTAAAATCTTTGACATCCTACGGTAGACCTCTCTTCACATCGGGTGAGTGACTGTTTTCTGCTATGCCTCCTAATGCTAACTGTTCATGCATGATCATAAGATTAATAAAAATTTTACAGGGAAAATTGCAGTTCAGACTGCAAGCACGAAAAAGAAAAATGATGCTTCCATGGATAATATTCCTCTTTGCTTGAAGCAGTAAACCACGACAAAATGAATAGGCCTTTTTAACTTTCCAGTGTTGGCTCTGTTCGCTACTCAAGCTTGATTCTAGGTTCCTCTTATTCACAATTTCTTAGCTATTTCTTATATTATGAAACCATATGTATTATAAAGATCTCTGCAATTATTGTCTCTTCATTTCAACTTCATTTCTTTTTTTTAATTTTTATTTTTCCAGAACTGCTCATTCCAAGTTTCTGGTTTTAAATATTTCATATATGCTTTTTTTTAATCGATATGACAATAAAGCTGCATACTTACGACATTAAAGCTGCATACTGCTAGCTAAGCAAAAGATCTATTTTTAAGATTTAGAATTGTGGCAATCATCACTCTCCAAATGGTAAGTTATTGGATTGGCGTTTTCTTTGGTTGGTTTTTCAATTTACACTGTATAGATCAAAGGTTTTCATTTTAAGAGGAATTAAACATCAGTCAACACCCATATTATTAAAGAGCCTGAGTAAAAGTTTAGTTAGATTGGACAGTCTCTAGTACAAGTTGAGATAGTCAGGTTTCACCTCAGAGGGACTTGGACAATGCTGGTTTGTTACTGAAATTAAAATGTCAGGAATGTGTGGGATGCCACCAGAATATTACTGATGGTAGAGCTGTCCAGAACTCTGTAACACAGAAATAATCAATTACTAAAAAAAAAATAAAAATAAAATACTAAAACTAGAAGGATTTTATATTATTTTAGTTTTAAGTAGTAAAATAAACTGACATTTTTTTCTTCAGTTCCTTATACATACAAGTAACAATGTGTTAACTTCACTGGAAGACTACAAGTACTCATATTTAACTAATAAAAGCTAAGATACAAAATTGAAAACAGAAAGAAGCTCAAAAAATAATTAACATTGATACCTACTATCAATGACATGTCACACTGCTGATTATTTGTCTAGTGTTCTTAAAAACTACCAGTAATTAAAAAAACATCACCCCACAGTAGCTTCTTCAGTGCTTTATGATTGTTGTTACTAAAGAGGCATTCCCATAATTTATTTTTTCTCTTCCTTACTGCAATTTCAGATTTTCTTTTTTATCCTCACTGACAGAAATAAGTCACTGTCTCTTTATGATATATTTAAAGTTTCATAACCATTTTATCCTTTTTTTCCTAACTCTGAACAGTCCTACTTACTTTGACTTTTCCTCAGAAGCCTTTATTCTAGATGTTTGTTCATTTTTTTTTCACCCCCTCAGGTCTCCATCTGACTTGTTTTCCTTCTTTATACAAATTTACCATTTCAGGTGGTGGTCTTACCTGTACTGAGTAGAGCATTATCACTGGCATATTCCTCTTACTAGATGCATGCGTTTTTTGATGGACTACAATGATGTTTGAAAATTCTAGCTGTAATTCCGGAAAAAAATAATTGAGGTCTGCCAGTAGACAGAGTATATCATGTGATTTCCAGTGTTCCATCTGTCAGCTCAACTCTGGGTGCTTTTTATGCTGTGATTTTGCTACATTTTGTTTTGTTTGTTTAAAAACTTACACTGAATACAGAATCACAGAATCATAAAATAGTTAGGGTTGGAAAGGACCTTAAGGTCATCCAGTTCCAACCCCCCTGCCATGGGC